>JASVEB010000110.1:0-20617 GCA_036983795.1 Megachile lagopoda | reverse complement strand
GTCTCTGTCTTGTCTCTGTCTTTGTCTCTGTCTTTGTCTCTGTCTTTGTCTCTGTCTTTGTCTCTGTCTTTGTCTCTGTCTTTGTCTCTGTCTTTGTCTCTGTCTTTGTCTCTGTCTTTGTCTCTGTCTTTGTCTCTGTCTTTGTCTCTGTCTTTGTCTCCGTCTTTGTCTCTGTCTTTGTCTCTGTCTTTGTCTCTGTCTTTGTCTCTGTCTTTGTCTCTGTCTTTGTCTCCGTCTTTGTCTCTGTCTTTGTCTCTGTCTTTGTCTCTGTCTTTGTCTCTGTCTTTGTCTCTGTCTTTGTCTCTGTCTTTGTCTCTGTCTTTGTCTCTGTCTTTGTCTCTGTCTTTGTCTCTGTCTTTGTCTCTGTCTTTGTCTCTGTCTTTGTCTCTGTCTTTGTCTCTGTCTTTGTCTCCGTCTTTGTCTCCGTCTTTGTCTCCTGTCTTTGTCTCTGTCTTTGTCTCTGTCTTTGTCTCTGTCTTTGTCTCTGTCTTTGTCTCTGTCTTTGTCTCTGTCTTTGTCTCTGTCTTTGTCTCTGTCTTTGTCTCTGTCTTTGTCTCTGTCTTTGTCTCTGTCTTTGTCTCTGTCTTTGTCTCTGTCTTTGTCTCCGTCTTTGTCTCCGTCTTTGTCTCTGTCTTTGTCTCCGTCTTTGTCTCTGTCTTTGTCTCTGTCTTTGTCTCTGTCTTTGTCTCTGTCTTTGTCTCTGTCTTTGTCTCTGTCTTTGTCTCTGTCTTTGTCTCTGTCTTTGTCTCTGTCTTTGTCTCTGTCTTTGTCTCTGTCTTTGTCTCTGTCTTTGTCTCTGTCTTTGTCTCTGTCTTTGTCTCTGTCTTTGTCTCTGTCTTTGTCTCTGTCTTTGTCTCTGTCTTTGTCTCTGTCTTTGTCTCTGTCTTTGTCTCTGTCTTTGTCTCTGTCTTTGTCTCTGTCTTTGTCTCTGTCTTTGTCTCTGTCTTTGTCTCTGTCTTTGTCTCTGTCTTTGTCTCTGTCTTTGTCTCTGTCTTTGTCTCTGTCTTTGTCTCCGTCTTTGTCTCCGTCTTTGTCTCTGTCTTTGTCTCTGTCTTTGTCTCTGTCTTTGTCTCTGTCTTTGTCTCTGTCTTTGTCTCTGTCTTTGTCTCTGTCTTTGTCTCTGTCTTTGTCTCTGTCTTTGTCTCCGTCTTTGTCTCTGTCTTTGTCTCTGTCTTTGTCTCTGTCTTTGTCTCTGTCTTTGTCTCTGTCTTTGTCTCTGTCTTTGTCTCTGTCTTTGTCTCTGTCTTTGTCTCTGTCTTTGTCTCTGTCTTTGTCTCTGTCTTTGTCTCTGTCTTTGTCTCTGTCTTTGTCTCTGTCTTTGTCTCTGTCTTTGTCTCTGTCTTTGTCTCTGTCTTTGTCTCTGTCTTTGTCTCCGTCTTTGTCTCTGTCTTTGTCTCTGTCTTTGTCTCTGTCTTTGTCTCTGTCTTTGTCTCTGTCTTTGTCTCCGTCTTTGTCTCTGTCTTTGTCTCTGTCTTTGTCTCTGTCTTTGTCTCTGTCTTTGTCTCTGTCTTTGTCTCTGTCTTTGTCTCTGTCTTTGTCTCTGTCTTTGTCTCTGTCTTTGTCTCTGTCTTTGTCTCTGTCTTTGTCTCTGTCTTTGTCTCTGTCTTTGTCTCCGTCTTTGTCTCTGTCTTTGTCTCTGTCTTTGTCTCTGTCTTTGTCTCTGTCTTTGTCTCTGTCTTTGTCTCCGTCTTTGTCTCCGTCTTTGTCTCTGTCTTTGTCTCTGTCTTTGTCTCTGTCTTTGTCTCTGTCTTTGTCTCCGTCTTTGTCTCTGTCTTTGTCTCTGTCTTTGTCTCTGTCTTTGTCTCTGTCTTTGTCTCTGTCTTTGTCTCTGTCTTTGTCTCTGTCTTTGTCTCTGTCTTTGTCTCTGTCTTTGTCTCTGTCTTTGTCTCTGTCTTTGTCTCTGTCTTTGTCTCTGTCTTTGTCTCTGTCTTTGTCTCTGTCTTTGTCTCTGTCTTTGTCTCTGTCTTTGTCTCTGTCTTTGTCTCTGTCTTTGTCTCTGTCTTTGTCTCTCTCTTTGTCTCTGTCTTTGTCTCTGTCTTTGTCTCTGTCTTTGTCTCTGTCTTTGTCTCCCTCTCTGTCTCTGTCTTTGTCTGCGTCTCTGTCGCTGTCTCTGTCTCTGTCTCTGTCTCTGTCTCTGTCTTGGTCTCTGTCTTTGTCTCCGTCTTTGTCTCCGTCGCTGTCTTTTTCTCTGTCTTTGTCTCTGTCTTTGTCTCTGTCTTTGTCTCTGTCTTTGTCTCTGTCTTTGTCTCTGTCTTTGTCTCTGTCTTTGTCTCTGTCTTTGTCTCTGTCTTTGTCTCTGTCTTTGTCTCTGTCTTTGTCTCTGTCTTTGTCTCTGTCTTTGTCTCTGTCTTTGTCTCTGTCTTTGTCTCTGTCTTTGTCTCTGTCTTTGTCTCTGTCTTTGTCTCTGTCTTTGTCTCTGTCTTTGTCTCTGTCTTTGTCTCTGTCTTTGTCTCTGTCTTTGTCTCTGTCTTTGTCTCTGTCTTTGTCTCTGTCTTTGTCTCTGTCTTTGTCTCTGTCTTTGTCTCTGTCTTTGTCTCTGTCTTTGTCTCTGTCTTTGTCTCCGTCTTTGTCTCTGTCTTTGTCTCTGTCTTTGTCTCTGTCTTTGTCTCTGTCTTTGTCTCTGTCTTTGTCTCTGTCTTTGTCTCTGTCTTTGTCTCTGTCTTTGTCTCTGTCTTTGTCTCTGTCTTTGTCTCTGTCTTTGTCTCCGTCTTTGTCTCTGTCTTTGTCTCTGTCTTTGTCTCCGTCTTTGTCTCTGTCTTGTCTCTGTCTTTGTCTCTGTCTTTGTCTCCGTCTTTTTCTCCGTCTTTGTTTCCGTCTTTGTCTCTGTGTTAGTCACTGTATTTGTCTCTGTCTTTTATCTCCGTCTTCGTCTCTGTCTCTGTCTCTGTCTTTGTCTCTGTCTTTGTCTCTGTCTTTGTCTCTGTCTTTGTCTCTGTCTTTGTCTCCGTCTTTGTCTCTGTCTTTGTCTCTGTCTTTGTCTCTGTCTTTGTCTCTGTCTTTGTCTCTGTCTTTGTCTCTGTCTTTGTCTCTGTCTTTGTCTCTGTCTTTGTCTCTGTCTTTGTCTCTGTCTTTGTCTCTGTCTTTGTCTCTGTCTTTGTCTCTGTCTTTGTCTCTGTCTTTGTCTCTGTCTTTGTCTCTGTCTTTGTCTCTGTCTTTGTCTCTGTCTTTGTCTCTGTCTTTGTCTCCGTCTTTGTCTCTGTCTTTGTCTCTGTCTTTGTCTCTGTCTTTGTCTCTGTCTTTGTCTCTGTCTTTGTCTCTGTCTTTGTCTCTGTCTTTGTCTCTGTCTTTGTCTCTGTCTTTGTCTCTGTCTTTGTCTCTGTCTTTGTCTCTGTCTTTGTCTCTGTCTTTGTCTCTGTCTTTGTCTCTGTCTTTGTCTCCGTCTTTGTCTCTGTCTTTGTCTCTGTCTTTGTCTCTGTCTTTGTCTCTGTCTTTGTCTCTGTCTTTGTCTCTGTCTTTGTCTCTGTCTTTGTCTCTGTCTTTGTCTCTGTCTTTGTCTCTGTCTTTGTCTCTGTCTTTGTCTCTGTCTTTGTCTCTGTCTTTGTCTCTGTCTTTGTCTCTGTCTTTGTCTCTGTCTTTGTCTCCGTCTTTGTCTCTGTCTTTGTCTCTGTCTTTGTCTCTGTCTTTGTCTCTGTCTTTGTCTCCGTCTTTGTCTCTGTCTTTGTCTCTGTCTTTGTCTCTGTCTTTGTCTCTGTCTTTGTCTCTGTCTTTGTCTCTGTCTTTGTCTCTGTCTTTGTCTCTGTCTTTGTCTCTGTCTTTGTCTCTGTCTTTGTCTCTGTCTTTGTCTCTGTCTTTGTCTCTGTCTTTGTCTCTGTCTTTGTCTCTGTCTTTGTCTCTGTCTTTGTCTCTGTCTTTGTCTCTGTCTTTGTCTCTGTCTTTGTCTCTGTCTTTGTCTCCGTCTTGTCTCCGTCTTTGTCTCTGTCTTTGTCTCTGTCTTTGTCTCTGTCTTTGTCTCTGTCTTTGTCTCTGTCTTTGTCTCTGTCTTTGTCTCTGTCTTTGTCTCTGTCTTTGTCTCTGTCTTTGTCTCTGTCTTTGTCTCTGTCTTTGTCTCTGTCTTTGTCTCTGTCTTTGTCTCTGTCTTTGTCTCTGTCTTTGTCTCTGTCTTTGTCTCTGTCTTTGTCTCTGTCTTTGTCTCCGTCTTTGTCTCTGTCTTTGTCTCTGTCTTTGTCTCTGTCTTTGTCTCTGTCTTTGTCTCTGTCTTTGTCTCTGTCTTTGTCTCTGTCTTTGTCTCTGTCTTTGTCTCTGTCTTGTCTCTGTCTTTGTCTCTGTCTTTGTCTCTGTCTTTGTCTCTGTCTTTGTCTCTGTCTTTGTCTCTGTCTTTGTCTCTGTCTTTGTCTCTGTCTTTGTCTCTGTCTTTGTCTCTGTCTTTGTCTCTGTCTTTGTCTCTGTCTTTGTCTCTGTCTTTGTCTCTGTCTTTGTCTCTGTCTTTGTCTCTGTCTTTGTCTCCGTCTTTGTCTCCTGTCTTTGTCTCTGTCTTTGTCTCTGTCTTTGCCTCTGTCTTTGTCTCTGTCTTTGTCTCTGTCTTTGTCTCTGTCTTTGTCTCTGTCTTTGTCTCTGTCTTTGTCTCTGTCTTTGTCTCTGTCTTTGTCTCTGTCTTTGTCTCTGTCTTTGTCTCTGTCTTTGTCTCTGTCTTTGTCTCTGTCTTTGTCTCTGTCTTTGTCTCTGTCTTTGTCTCTGTCTTTGTCTCCGTCTTTGTCTCTGTCTTTGTCTCTGTCTTTGTCTCTGTCTTTGTCTCTGTCTTTGTCTCTGTCTTTGTCTCTGTCTTTGTCTCTGTCTTTGTCTCTGTCTTTGTCTCTGTCTTTGTCTCTGTCTTTGTCTCTGTCTTTGTCTCTGTCTTTGTCTCTGTCTTTGTCTCTGTCTTTGTCTCTGTCTTTGTCTCTGTCTTTGTCTCCGTCTTTGTCTCTGTCTTTGTCTCTGTCTTTGTCTCTGTCTTTGTCTCTGTCTTTGTCTCTGTCTTTGTCTCTGTCTTTGTCTCTGTCTTTGTCTCTGTCTTTGTCTCTGTCTTTGTCTCTGTCTTTGTCTCTGTCTTTGTCTCTGTCTTTGTCTCCGTCTTTGTCTCTGTCTTTGTCTCTGTCTTTGTCTCCGTCTTTGTCTCCGTCTTTGTCTCTGTCTTTGTCTCTGTCTTTGTCTCTGTCTTTGTCTCTGTCTTTGTCTCTGTCTTGTCTCTGTCTTTGTCTCTGTCTTTGTGTCTGTCTTTGTCTCTGTCTTTGTCTCTGTCTTTGTCTCTGTCTTTGTCTCTGTCTTTGTCTCCGTCTTTGTCTCTGTCTTTGTCTCCGTCTTTGTCTCCGTCTTTGTCTCTGTCATTGTGTCCATCTTTGTCTCCGTCTTTGTCTCTGTCTTTGTCTCTGTCTTTGTCTCTGTCTTTGTCTCTGTCTTTGTCTCTGTCTTTGTCTCTGTCTTTGTCTCTGTCTTTGTCTCTGTCTTTGTCTCTGTCTTTGTCTCTGTCTTTGTCTCTGTCTTTGTCTCTGTCTTTGTCTCTGTCTTTGTCTCTGTCTTTGTCTCTGTCTTTGTCTCCGTCTTTGTCTCTGTCTTTGTCTCTGTCTTTGTCTCTGTCTTTGTCTCTGTCTTTGTCTCTGTCTTTGTCTCTGTCTTTGTCTCTGTCTTTGTCTCTGTCTTTGTCTCTGTCTTTGTCTCTGTCTTTGTCTCTGTCTTTGTCTCTGTCTTTGTCTCTGTCTTTGTCTCTGTCTTTGTCTCTGTCTTTGTCTCTGTCTTTGTCTCTGTCTTTGTCTCTGTCTTTGTCTCTGTCTTTGTCTCTGTCTTTGTCTCTGTCTTTGTCTCTGTCTTTGTCTCTGTCTTTGTCTCTGTCTTTGTCTCTGTCTTTGTCTCTGTCTTTGTCTCTGTCTTTGTCTCTGTCTTTGTCTCTGTCTTTGTCTCTGTCTTTGTCTCTGTCTTTGTCTCTGTCTTTGTCTCTGTCTTTGTCTCTGTCTTTGTCTCTGTCTTTGTCTCTGTCTTTGTCTCTGTCTTTGTCTCCGTCTTTGTCTCCGTCTTTGTCTCTGTCTTTGTCTCTGTCTTTGTCTCTGTCTTTGTCTCTGTCTTTGTCTCTGTCTTTGTCTCTGTCTTTGTCTCTGTCTTTGTCTCTGTCTTTGTCTCTGTCTTTGTCTCTGTCTTTGTCTCTGTCTTTGTCTCTGTCTTTGTCTCTGTCTTTGTCTCTGTCTTTGTCTCTGTCTTTGTCTCGTCTTTGTCTCTGTCTTTGTCTCTGTCTTTGTCTCTGTCTTTGTCTCTGTCTTTGTCTCTGTCTTTGTCTCTGTCTTTGTCTCTGTCTTTGTCTCTGTCTTTGTCTCTGTCTTTGTCTCTGTCTTTGTCTCTGTCTTTGTCTCCGTCTTTGTCTCCGTCTTTGTCTCTCTTGTCTCTGTCTTTGTCTCTGTCTTGTCTCTGTCTTTGTCTCCGTCTTTGTCTCCGTCTTGTCTCTGTCTTTGTCTCTGTCTTTGTCTCTGTCTTTGTCTCTGTCTTTGTCTCTGTCTTTGTCTCTGTCTTTGTCTCTGTCTTTGTCTCTGTCTTTGTCTCTGTCTTTGTCTCTGTCTTTGTCTCTGTCTTTGTCTCTGTCTTTGTCTCTGTCTTTGTCTCGTCTTTGTCTCTGTCTTTGTCTCCGTCTTTGTCTCCGTCTTTGTCTCTGTCTTTGTCTCTGTCTTTGTCTCTGTCTTTGTCTCTGTCTTTGTCTCTGTCTTTGTCTCTGTCTTTGTCTCTGTCTTTGTCTCTGTCTTTGTCTCTGTCTTTGTCTCTGTCTTTGTCTCTGTCTTTGTCTCTGTCTTTGTCTCTGTCTTTGTCTCCGTCTTTGTCTCTGTCTTTGTCTCCGTCTTTGTCTCCGTCTTTGTCTCTGTCTTTGTCTCTGTCTTTGTCTCTGTCTTTGTCTCTGTCTTTGTCTCTGTCTTTGTCTCTGTCTTTGTCTCTGTCTTTGTCTCTGTCTTTGTCTCTGTCTTTGTCTCTGTCTTTGTCTCTGTCTTTGTCTCTGTCTTTGTCTCCGTCTTTGTCTCTGTCTTTGTCTCTGTCTTTGTCTCTGTCTTTGTCTCTGTCTTTGTCTCTGTCTTTGTCTCTGTCTTTGTCTCTGTCTTTGTCTCTGTCTTTGTCTCTGTCTTTGTCTCTGTCTTTGTCTCTGTCTTTGTCTCGTCTTTGTCTCTGTCTTTGTCTCTGTCTTTGTCTCTGTCTTTGTCTCTGTCTTTGTCTCTGTCTTTGTCTCTGTCTTTGTCTCTGTCTTTGTCTCTGTCTTTGTCTCTGTCTTTGTCTCTGTCTTTGTCTCTGTCTTTGTCTCTGTCTTTGTCTCTGTCTTTGTCTCTGTCTTTGTCTCTGTCTTTGTCTCTGTCTTTGTCTCTGTCTTTGTCTCTGTCTTTGTCTCTGTCTTTGTCTCTGTCTTTGTCTCTGTCTTTGTCTCTGTCTTTGTCTCTGTCTTTGTCTCTGTCTTTGTCTCTGTCTTTGTCTCTGTCTTTGTCTCTGTCTTTGTCTCTGTCTTTGTCTCTGTCTTTGTCTCTGTCTTTGTCTCTGTCTTTGTCTCTGTCTTTGTCTCTGTCTTTGTCTCTGTCTTTGTCTCTGTCTTTGTCTCTGTCTTTGTCTCTGTCTTTGTCTCGTCTTTGTCTCCGTCTTTGTCTCGTCTTTGTCTCTGTCTTTGTCTCTGTCTTTGTCTCTGTCTTTGTCTCCGTCTTTGTCTCCGTCTTTGTCTCCGTCTTTGTCTCTCTTGTCTCTGTCTTTGTCTCTGTCTTTGTCTCCTGTCTTTGTCTCTGTCTTTGTCTCTGTCTTTGTCTCCGTCTTTGTCTCCGTCTTTGTCTCGTCTTTGTCTCGTCTTTGTCTCCGTCTTTGTCTCTGTCTTTGTCTCTGTCTTTGTCTCTGTCTTTGTCTCTGTCTTTGTCTCTGTCTTTGTCTCTGTCTTTGTCTCCGTCTTTGTCTCCGTCTTTGTCTCTGTCTTTGTCTCTGTCTTTGTCTCTGTCTTTGTCTCTGTCTTTGTCTCTGTCTTTGTCTCTGTCTTTGTCTCTGTCTTTGTCTCTGTCTTTGTCTCCGTCTTTGTCTCTGTCTTTGTCTCTGTCTTTGTCTCTGTCTTTGTCTCTGTCTTTGTCTCTGTCTTTGTCTCTGTCTTTGTCTCCGTCTTTGTCTCCGTCTTTGTCTCTGTCTTTGTCTCTGTCTTTGTCTCTGTCTTTGTCTCCGTCTTTGTCTCTGTCTTTGTCTCTGTCTTTGTCTCTGTCTTTGTCTCTGTCTTTGTCTCTGTCTTTGTCTCTGTCTTTGTCTCTGTCTTTGTCTCTGTCTTTGTCTCTGTCTTTGTCTCTGTCTTTGTCTCTGTCTTTGTCTCTGTCTTTGTCTCTGTCTTTGTCTCTGTCTTTGTCTCCGTCTTTGTCTCTGTCTTTGTCTCTGTCTTTGTCTCTGTCTTTGTCTCTGTCTTTGTCTCTGTCTTTGTCTCTGTCTTTGTCTCCGTCTTTGTCTCTGTCTTTGTCTCTGTCTTTGTCTCTGTCTTTGTCTCTGTCTTTGTCTCTGTCTTTGTCTCTGTCTTTGTCTCTGTCTTTGTCTCTGTCTTTGTCTCTGTCTTTGTCTCTGTCTTTGTCTCTGTCTTTGTCTCTGTCTTTGTCTCTGTCTTTGTCTCTGTCTTTGTCTCTGTCTTTGTCTCTGTCTTTGTCTCTGTCTTTGTCTCTGTCTTTGTCTCCGTCTTTGTCTCTGTCTTTGTCTCTGTCTTTGTCTCTGTCTTTGTCTCTGTCTTTGTCTCTGTCTTTGTCTCTGTCTTTGTCTCTGTCTTTGTCTCTGTCTTTGTCTCTGTCTTTGTCTCCGTCTTTGTCTCTGTCTTTGTCTCTGTCTTTGTCTCTGTCTTTGTCTCTGTCTTTGTCTCTGTCTTTGTCTCTGTCTTTGTCTCTGTCTTTGTCTCTGTCTTGTCTCTGTCTTTGTCTCTGTCTTTGTCTCTGTCTTTGTCTCTGTCTTTGTCTCTGTCTTTGTCTCTGTCTTTGTCTCTGTCTTTGTCTCTGTCTTTGTCTCCGTCTTTGTCTCGTCTTTGTCTCTGTCTTTGTCTCTGTCTTTGTCTCTGTCTTTGTCTCTGTCTTTGTCTCCGTCTTTGTCTCCGTCTTTGTCTCTGTCTCTGTCTCCGTCTTTGTCTCTGTCTTGTCTCTGTCTTTGTCTCTGTCTTTGTCTCTGTCTTTGTCTCCGTCTTTGTCTCCGTCTTTGTCTCCGTCTTTGTCTCCGTCTTTGTCTCCGTCTTTGTCTCTGTCTTTGTCTCTGTCTTTGTCTCTGTCTTTGTCTCTGTCTTTGTCTCTGTCTTTGTCTCTGTCTTTGTCTCTGTCTTTGTCTCTGTCTTTGTCTCCGTCTTTGTCTCTGTCTTTGTCTCCGTCTTTGTCTCTGTCTTTGTCTCTGTCTTTGTCTCCGTCTTTGTCTCCGTCTTTGTCTCTGTCTTTGTCTCTGTCTTTGTCTCTGTCTTTGTCTCTGTCTTTGTCTCTGTCTTTGTCTCTGTCTTTGTCTCTGTCTTTGTCTCTGTCTTTGTCTCTGTCTTTGTCTCTGTCTTTGTCTCTGTCTTTGTCTCCGTCTTTGTCTCCGTCTTTGTCTCTGTCTTTGTCTCTGTCTTTGTCTCTGTCTTTGTCTCTGTCTTTGTCTCCGTCTTTGTCTCTGTCTTTGTCTCTGTCTTTGTCTCTGTCTTTGTCTCTGTCTTTGTCTCTGTCTTTGTCTCTGTCTTTGTCTCTGTCTTTGTCTCTGTCTTTGTCTCTGTCTTTGTCTCTGTCTTTGTCTCTGTCTTTGTCTCTGTCTTTGTCTCTGTCTTTGTCTCTGTCTTTGTCTCTGTCTTTGTCTCTGTCTTTGTCTCTGTCTTTGTCTCTGTCTTTGTCTCTGTCTTTGTCTCCGTCTTTGTCTCTGTCTTTGTCTCTGTCTTTGTCTCTGTCTTTGTCTCTGTCTTTGTCTCTGTCTTTGTCTCTGTCTTTGTCTCTGTCTTTGTCTCTGTCTTTGTCTCTGTCTTTGTCTCTGTCTTTGTCTCCGTCTTTGTCTCTGTCTTGTCTCTGTCTTTGTCTCTGTCTTTGTCTCTGTCTTTGTCTCTGTCTTTGTCTCTGTCTTTGTCTCTGTCTTTGTCTCTGTCTTTGTCTCTGTCTTTGTCTCTGTCTTTGTCTCTGTCTTTGTCTCTGTCTTTGTCTCTGTCTTTGTCTCTGTCTTTGTCTCCGTCTTTGTCTCTGTCTTTGTCTCCGTCTTTGTCTCCGTCTTTGTCTCCGTCTTTGTCTCCGTCTTTGTCTCTGTCTTTGTCTCTGTCTTTGTCTCTGTCTTTGTCTCTGTCTTTGTCTCGTCTTTGTCTCCGTCTTTGTCTCCGTCTTTGTCTCTGTCTTTGTCTCTGTCTTTGTCTCTGTCTTTGTCTCTGTCTTTGTCTCTGTCTTGTCTCTGTCTTTGTCTCTGTCTTTGTCTCCGTCTTTGTCTCTGTCTTTGTCTCTGTCTTTGTCTCCGTCTTTGTCTCTGTCTTTGTCTCTGTCTTTGTCTCCGTCTTTGTCTCTGTCTTTGTCTCTGTCTTTGTCTCTGTCTTTGTCTCTGTCTTTGTCTCCGTCTTTGTCTCTGTCTTTGTCTCTGTCTTTGTCTCTGTCTTTGTCTCTGTCTTTGTCTCCGTCTTTGTCTCTGTCTTTGTCTCTGTCTTTGTCTCTGTCTTTGTCTCTGTCTTTGTCTCTGTCTTTGTCTCTGTCTTTGTCTCTGTCTTTGTCTCCGTCTTTGTCTCCGTCTTTGTCTCTGTCTTTGTCTCCGTCTTTGTCTCTGTCTTTGTCTCTGTCTTTGTCTCTGTCTTTGTCTCTGTCTTTGTCTCTGTCTTTGTCTCTGTCTTTGTCTCTGTCTTTGTCTCTGTCTTTGTCTCTGTCTTTGTCTCTGTCTTTGTCTCTGTCTTTGTCTCTGTCTTTGTCTCTGTCTTTGTCTCTGTCTTTGTCTCTGTCTTTGTCTCCGTCTTTGTCTCTGTCTTTGTCTCTGTCTTTGTCTCTGTCTTTGTCTCCGTCTTTGTCTCCGTCTTTGTCTCTGTCTTTGTCTCTGTCTTTGTCTCTGTCTTTGTCTCTGTCTTTGTCTCTGTCTTTGTCTCTGTCTTTGTCTCTGTCTTTGTCTCTGTCTTTGTCTCTGTCTTTGTCTCTGTCTTTGTCTCCGTCTTTGTCTCTGTCTTTGTCTCTGTCTTTGTCTCTGTCTCGTCTTGTCTCTGTCTTTGTCTCTGTCTTTGTCTCTGTCTTTGTCTCTGTCTTTGTCTCTGTCTTTGTCTCTGTCTTTGTCTCTGTCTTTGTCTCTGTCTTTGTCTCTGTCTTTGTCTCTGTCTTTGTCTCTGTCTTTGTCTCTGTCTTTGTCTCTGTCTTTGTCTCTGTCTTTGTCTCTGTCTTTGTCTCTGTCTTTGTCTCTGTCTTTGTCTCTGTCTTTGTCTCTGTCTTTGTCTCTGTCTTTGCCTCTGTCTTTGTCTCTGTCTTTGTCTCTGTCTTTGTCTCTGTCTTTGTCTCTGTCTTTGTCTCTGTCTTTGTCTCTGTCTTTGTCTCTGTCTTTGTCTCTGTCTCTGTCTCTGTCTCTGTCTTTGTCTCTGTCTTTGTCTCCGTCTTTGTCTCCGCCTTTGTCTCCGTCTTTGTCTCTGTATTTGTCTCTGTCTCTGTCTCTGTCTTTGTCTCCGTGTTTGTTTCCGTCTTTGTCTCTGTCTTTGTCTCTGTCTTTGTCTCTGTCTTTGTCTCTGTCTTTGTCTCTGTCTTTGTCTCTGTCTTTGTCTCTGTCTTTGTCTCTGTCTTTGTCTCTGTCTTTGTCTCTGTCTTTGTCTCTGTCTTTGTCTCTGTCTTTGTCTCTGTCTTTGTCTCTGTCTTTGTCTCTGTCTTTGTCTCTGTCTTTGTCTCTGTCTTTGTCTCTGTCTTTGTCTCTGTCTTTGTCTCTGTCTTTGTCTCTGTCTTTGTCTCTGTCTTTGTCTCCGTCTTTGTCTCCGTCTTTGTCTCCGTCTTTGTCTCTGTCTTTGTCTCCGTCTTTGTCTCTGTCTTTGTCTCTGTCTTTGTCTCTGTCTTTGTCTCTGTCTTTGTCTCTGTCTTTGTCTCTGTCTTTGTCTCTGTCTTTGTCTCTGTCTTTGTCTCTGTCTTTGTCTCTGTCTTTGTCTCTGTCTTTGTCTCTGTCTTTGTCTCTGTCTTTGTCTCTGTCTTTGTCTCTGTCTTTGTCTCTGTCTTTGTCTCTGTCTTTGTCTCTGTCTTTGTCTCTGTCTTTGTCTCTGTCTTTGTCTCTGTCTTTGTCTCTGTCTTTGTCTCTGTCTTTGTCTCTGTCTTTGTCTCTGTCTTTGTCTCCGTCTTTGTCTCTGTCTTTGTCTCTGTCTTTGTCTCTGTCTTTGTCTCTGTCTTTGTCTCTGTCTTTGTCTCTGTCTTTGTCTCTGTCTTTGTCTCCGTCTTTGTCTCTGTCTTTGTCTCTGTCTTTGTCTCTGTCTTTGTCTCTGTCTTTGTCTCTGTCTTTGTCTCTGTCTTTGTCTCTGTCTTTGTCTCCGTCTTTGTCTCTGTCTTTGTCTCTGTCTTTGTCTCTGTCTTTGTCTCTGTCTTTGTCTCTGTCTTTGTCTCCGTCTTTGTCTCTGTCTTTGTCTCTGTCTTTGTCTCTGTCTTTGTCTCTGTCTTTGTCTCTGTCTTTGTCTCTGTCTTTGTCTCTGTCTTTGTCTCTGTCTTTGTCTCTGTCTTTGTCTCTGTCTTTGTCTCTGTCTTTGTCTCTGTCTTTGTCTCTGTCTTTGTCTCCGTCTTTCTCTCTTTCTCTGTCTCCGTCTTTGTCTCCGTCCTTGTCTCCTTCTCTGTCTCTGTCTCTGTCTCTGTCATTGCCTCTGTCTTTGTCTCCATCTTTGTCTCCGTCTTTCACTCTGTCTTTGTCTCTGTCTTTGTCTCTGTCTTTGTCTCTGTCTTTGTCTCTGTCTTTGTCTCTGTCTTTGTCTCTGTCTTTGTCTCTGTCTTTGTCTCTGTCTTTGTCTCTGTCTTTGTCTCTGTCTTTGTCTCTGTCTTTGTCTCTGTCTTTGTCTCTGTCTTTGTCTCTGTCTTTGTCTCTGTCTTTGTCTCTGTCTTTGTCTCTGTCTTTGTCTCTGTCTTTGTCTCTGTCTTTGTCTCCGTCTTTGTCTCCGTCTTTGTCTCCGTCTTTGTCTCTGTCTTTGTCTCTGTCTTTGTCTCTGTCTTTGTCTCTGTCTTTGTCTCTGTCTTTGTCTCTGTCTTTGTCTCTGTCTTTGTCTCTGTCTTTGTCTCTGTCTTTGTCTCTGTCTTTGTCTCTGTCTTTGTCTCTGTCTTTGTGTCTGTCTTTGTCTCTGTCTTTGTCTCTGTCTTTGTCTCTGTCTTTGTCTCTGTCTTTGTCTCTGTCTTTGTCTCTGTCTTTGTCTCTGTCTTTGTCTCTGTCTTTGTCTCCGTCCTTGTCTCCTTCTCTGTCTCTGTCTCTGTCTCTGTCTTTGTCTCTGTCTTTGTCTCCGTCTTTGTCTCCGTCTTTGTCTCTGTCTTTGTCTCTGTCTTTGTCTCTGTCTTTGTCTCTGTCTTTGTCTCTGTCTTTGTCTCTGTCTTTGTCTCTGTCTTTGTCTCTGTCTTTGTCTCTGTCTTTGTCTCTGTCTTTGTCTCTGTCTTTGTCTCTGTCTTTGTCTCTGTCTTTGTCTCTGTCTTTGTCTCGTCTTTGTCTCCGTCTTTGTCTCTGTCTTTGTCTCTGTCTTTGTCTCTGTCTTTGTCTCTGTCTTTGTCTCTGTCTTTGTCTCTGTCTTTGTCTCTGTCTTTGTCTCTGTCTTTGTCTCCGTCTTTGTCTCTGTCTTTGTCTCTGTCTTTGTCTCTGTCTTTGTCTCTGTCTTTGTCTCTGTCTTTGTCTCTGTCTTTGTCTCTGTCTTTGTCTCTGTCTTTGTCTCTGTCTTTGTCTCTGTCTTTGTCTCTGTCTTTGTCTCTGTCTTTGTCTCTGTCTTTGTCTCTGTCTTTGTCTCTGTCTTTGTCTCTGTCTTTGTCTCTGTCTTTGTCTCCGTCTTTGTCTCCGTCTTTGTCTCTGTCTTTGTCTCCGTCTTTGTCTCCGTCTTTGTCTCTGTCTTGTCTCTGTCTTTGTCTCTGTCTTTGTCTCTGTCTTTGTCTCCGTCTTTGTCTCGTCTTTGTCTCTGTCTTTGTCTCTGTCTTTGTCTCTGTCTTTGTCTCTGTCTTTGTCTCTGTCTTTGTCTCTGTCTTTGTCTCTGTCTTTGTCTCTGTCTTTGTCTCTGTCTTTGTCTCTGTCTTTGTCTCTGTCTTTGTCTCTGTCTTTGTCTCTGTCTTTGTCTCCGTCTTTGTCTCTGTCTTTGTCTCTGTCTTTGTCTCTGTCTTTGTCTCTGTCTTTGTCTCTGTCTTTGTCTCTGTCTTTGTCTCTGTCTTTGTCTCTGTCTTTGTCTCTGTCTTTGTCTCTGTCTTTGTCTCTGTCTTTGTCTCTGTCTTTGTCTCTGTCTTTGTCTCTGTCTTTGTCTCTGTCTTTGTCTCTGTCTTTGTCTCTGTCTTTGTCTCTGTCTTTGTCTCTGTCTTTGTCTCCGTCTTTGTCTCTGTCTTTGTCTCTGTCTTTGTCTCTGTCTTTGTCTCTGTCTTTGTCTCTGTCTTTGTCTCTGTCTTTGTCTCTGTCTTTGTCTCTGTCTTTGTCTCTGTCTTTGTCTCTGTCTTTGTCTCTGTCTTTGTCTCTGTCTTTGTCTCTGTCTTTGTCTCTGTCTTTGTCTCTGTCTTTGTCTCTGTCTTTGTCTCGTCTTTGTCTCTGTCTTTGTCTCTGTCTTTGTCTCTGTCTTTGTCTCCGTCTTTGTCTCGTCTTGTCTCTGTCTTGTCTCTGTCTTTGTCTCTGTCTTTGTCTCTGTCTTTGTCTCTGTCTTTGTCTCTGTCTTTGTCTCTGTCTTTGTCTCCGTCTTTGTCTCTGTCTTTGTCTCTGTCTTTGTCTCTGTCTTTGTCTCTGTCTTTGTCTCTGTCTTTGTCTCTGTCTTTGTCTCTGTCTTTGTCTCTGTCTTTGTCTCTGTCTTTGTCTCCGTCTTTGTCTCTGTCTTTGTCTCTGTCTTTGTCTCTGTCTTTGTCTCTGTCGTTGTCTCTGTCTTTGTCTCTGTCTTTGTCTCTGTCTTTGTCTCTGTCTTTGTCTCTGTCTTTGTCTCTGTCTCTGTCTCTGTCTTTGTCTCTGTCTTTGTCTCTGTCTTTGTCTCTGTCTTTGTATCAGTCTTTGTCTCTGTCTTTGTCTCTGTCATTGTCTCCGTCTTTGTCTCCGTCTTGTCTCCGTCTTTGTCTCGCTTTGTCTCGTCTTTGTCTCTGTCTTTGTCTCTGTCTTTGTCTCTGTCTTTGTCTCCGTCTTTGTCTCTGTCTTTGTCTCTGTCTTTGTCTCTGTCTTTGTCTCTGTCTTTGTCTCTGTCTTTGTCTCTGTCTTTGTCTCTGTCTTTGTCTCTGTCTTTGTCTCTGTCTTTGTCTCTGTCTTTGTCTCTGTCTTTGTCTCTGTCTTTGTCTCTGTCTTTGTCTCTGTCTTTGTCTCCGTCTTTGTCTCTGTCTTTGTCTCTACCTTTGTCTCCGTCTTTGTCTCCGTCTTTGTCTCTGTCTCTGTCTCCGTCTTTGTCTCCGTCTTTGTCTCCGTCTCTGTCTCTGTCTTTGTCTCTGTCTTTGTCTCTGTCTTTGTCTCGGTCCTTGTCTCTGTCTTTGTCTCTGTCTCTGTCTCTGTCTTTTGTCTCTGTCTTTGTCTCTGTCTTTGTCTCTGTCTTTGTCTCTGTCTTTGTCTCCGTCTTTGTCTCTGTCTTTGTCTCTGTCTTTGTCTCTGTCTTTGTCTCTGTCTTTGTCTCTGTCTTTGTCTCTGTCTTTGTCTCCGTCTTTGTCTCTGTCTTTGTCTCTGTCTTTGTCTCTGTCTTTGTCTCTGTCTTTGTCTCTGTCTTTGTCTCTGTCTTTGTCTCTGTCTTTGTCTCTGTCTTTGTCTCTGTCTTTGTCTCTGTCTTTGTCTCTGTCTTTGTCTCTGTCTTTGTCTCTGTCTTTGTCTCTGTCTTTGTCTCCGTCTTTGTCTCCGTCTTTGTCTCTGTCTTTGTCTCTGTCTTTGTCTCTGTCTTTGTCTCGTCTTTGTCTCTGTCTTTGTCTCTGTCTTTGTCTCTGTCTTTGTCTCTGTCTTTGTCTCTGTCTTTGTCTCTGTCTTTGTCTCTGTCTTTGTCTCTGTCTTTGTCTCTGTCTTTGTCTCTGTCTTTGTCTCTGTCTTTGTCTCTGTCTTTGTCTCTGTCTTTGTCTCTGTCTTTGTCTCTGTCTTTGTCTCTGTCTTTGTCTCTGTCTTTGTCTCTGTCTTTGTCTCTGTCTTTGTCTCCGTCTTTGTCTCTGTCTTTGTCTCTGTCTTTGTCTCTGTCTTTGTCTCTGTCTTTGTCTCTGTCTTTGTCTCTGTCTTTGTCTCTGTCTTTGTCTCTGTCTTTGTCTCTGTCTTTGTCTCTGTCTTTGTCTCTGTCTTTGTCTCTGTCTTTGTCTCTGTCTTTGTCTCTGTCTTTGTCTCTGTCTTTGTCTCTGTCTTTGTCTCTGTCTTTGTCTCTGTCTTTGTCTCTGTCTTTGTCTCCGTCTTTGTCTCTGTCTTTGTCTCTGTCTTTGTCTCTGTCTTTGTCTCCGTCTTTGTCTCTGTCTTTGTCTCTGTCTTTGTCTCTGTCTTTGTCTCTGTCTTTGTCTCTGTCTTTGTCTCTGTCTTTGTCTCTGTCTTTGTCTCTGTCTTTGTCTCTGTCTTTGTCTCTGTCTTTGTCTCTGTCTTTGTCTCTGTCTTTGTCTCTGTCTTTGTCTCTGTCTTTGTCTCTGTCTTTGTCTCTGTCTTTGTCTCTGTCTTTGTCTCTGTCTTTGTCTCCGTCTTTGTCTCCGTCTTTGTCTCTGTCTTTGTCTCTGTCTTTGTCTCTGTCTTTGTCTCCGTCTTTGTCTCCGTCTTTGTCTCTGTCTTTGTCTCTGTCTTTGTCTCTGTCTTTGTCTCTGTCTTTGTCTCTGTCTTTGTCTCTGTCTTTGTCTCTGTCTTTGTCTCTGTCTTTGTCTCTGTCTTTGTCTCTGTCTTTGTCTCTGTCTTTGTCTCTGTCTTTGTCTCTGTCTTTGTCTCTGTCTTTGTCTCTGTCTTTGTCTCTGTCTTTGTCTCTGTCTTTGTCTCTGTCTTTGTCTCTGTCTTTGTCTCTGTCTTTGTCTCTGTCTTTGTCTCTGTCTTTGTCTCCGTCTTTGTCTCCGTCTTTGTCTCTGTCTTTGTCTCTGTCTTTGTCTCTGTCTTTGTCTCCGTCTTTGTCTCCGTCTTTGTCTCTGTCTTTGTCTCTGTCTTTGTCTCTGTCTTTGTCTCTGTCTTTGTCTCTGTCTTTGTCTCTGTCTTTGTCTCTGTCTTTGTCTCTGTCTTTGTCTCTGTCTTTGTCTCTGTCTTTGTCTCTGTCTTTGTCTCTGTCTTTGTCTCTGTCTTTGTCTCTGTCTTTGTCTCTGTCTTTGTCTCTGTCTTTGTCTCTGTCTTTGTCTCTGTCTTTGTCTCTGTCTTTGTCTCTGTCTTTGTCTCTGTCTTTGTCTCTGTCTTTGTCTCTGTCTTTGTCTCTGTCTTTGTCTCCGTCTTTGTCTCTGTCTTTGTCTCTGTCTTTGTCTCTGTCTTTGTCTCTGTCTTTGTCTCTGTCTTTGTCTCTGTCTTTGTCTCCGTCTTTGTCTCTGTCTTTGTCTCTGTCTTTGTCTCTGTCTTTGTCTCTGTCTTTGTCTCTGTCTTTGTCTCTGTCTTTGTCTCTGTCTTTGTCTCTGTCTTTGTCTCTGTCTTTGTCTCTGTCTTTGTCTCTGTCTTTGTCTCTGTCTTTGTCTCTGTCTTTGTCTCTGTCTTTGTCTCTGTCTTTGTCTCTGTCTTTGTCTCTGTCTTTGTCTCCGTCTTTGTCTCTGTCTTTGTCTCTGTCTTTGTCTCTGTCTTTGTCTCTGTCTTTGTCTCTGTCTTTGTCTCTGTCTTTGTCTCTGTCTTTGTCTCTGTCTTTGTCTCTGTCTTTGTCTCTGTCTTTGTCTCTGTCTTTGTCTCTGTCTTTGTCTCTGTCTTTGTCTCTGTCTTTGTCTCTGTCTTTGTCTCTGTCTTTGTCTCTGTCTTTGTCTCCGTCTTTGTCTCTGTCTTTGTCTCTGTCTTTGTCTCTGTCTTTGTCTCTGTCTTTGTCTCTGTCTTTGTCTCTGTCTTTGTCTCTGTCTTTGTCTCTGTCTTTGTCTCTGTCTTTGTCTCTGTCTTTGTCTCTGTCTTTGTCTCTGTCTTTGTCTCGTCTTGTCTCGTCTTTGTCTCTGTCTTTGTCTCTGTCTTTGTCTCTGTCTTTGTCTCTGTCTTTGTCTCTGTCTTTGTCTCTGTCTTTGTCTCTGTCTTTGTCTCTGTCTTTGTCTCTGTCTTTGTCTCTGTCTTTGTCTCTGTCTTTGTCTCTGTCTTTGTCTCTGTCTTTGTCTCTGTCTTTGTCTCTGTCTTTGTCTCTGTCTTTGTCTCTGTCTTTGTCTCTGTCTTTGTCTCTGTCTTTGTCTCTGTCTTTGTCTCCGTCTTTGTCTCTGTCTTTGTCTCTGTCTTTGTCTCCGTCTTTGTCTCTGTCTTTGTCTCTGTCTTTGTCTCTGTCTTTGTCTCCGTCTTTGTCTCTGTCTTTGTCTCTGTCTTTGTCTCTGTCTTTGTCTCTGTCTTTGTCTCTGTCTTTGTCTCTGTCTTTGTCTCTGTCTTTGTCTCTGTCTTTGTCTCTGTCTTTGTCTCTGTCTTTGTCTCTGTCTTTGTCTCGTCTTTGTCTCTGTCTTTGTCTCTGTCTTTGTCTCTGTCTTTGTCTCTGTCTTTGTCTCTGTCTTTGTCTCTGTCTTTGTCTCTGTCTTTGTCTCTGTCTTTGTCTCTGTCTTTGTCTCTGTCTTTGTCTCTGTCTTTGTCTCTGTCTTTGTCTCCGTCTTTGTCTCTGTCTTTGTCTCTGTCTTTGTCTCTGTCTTTGTCTCTGTCTTTGTCTCTGTCTTTGTCTCTGTCTTTGTCTCTGTCTTTGTCTCTGTCTTTGTCTCTGTCTTTGTCTCTGTCTTTGTCTCTGTCTTTGTCTCTGTCTTTGTCTCTGTCTTTGTCTCTGTCTTTGTCTCTGTCTTTGTCTCTGTCTTTGTCTCTGTCTTTGTCTCTGTCTTTGTCTCTGTCTTTGTCTCTGTCTTTGTCTCGTCTTTGTCTCCGTCTTTGTCTCTGTCTTTGTCTCCGTCTTTGTCTCTGTCTTTGTCTCTGTCTTTGTCTCTGTCTTTGTCTCTGTCTTTGTCTCTGTCTTTGTCTCTGTCTTTGTCTCTGTCTTTGTCTCTGTCTTTGTCTCTGTCTTTGTCTCTGTCTTTGTCTCTGTCTTTGTCTCTGTCTTTGTCTCTGTCTTTGTCTCTGTCTTTGTCTCTGTCTTTGTCTCTGTCTTTGTCTCTGTCTTTGTCTCTGTCTTTGTCTCTGTCTTTGTCTCTGTCTTTGTCTCTGTCTTTGTCTCTGTCTTTGTCTCTGTCTTTGTCTCTGTCTTTGTCTCTGTCTTTGTCTCTGTCTTTGTCTCTGTCTTTGTCTCTGTCTTTGTCTCTGTCTTTGTCTCTGTCTTTGTCTCTGTCTTTGTCTCTGTCTTTGTCTCTGTCTTTGTCTCTGTCTTTGTCTCTGTCTTTGTCTCTGTCTTTGTCTCCGTCTTTGTCTCTGTCTTTGTCTCTGTCTTTGTCTCTGTCTTTGTCTCTGTCTTTGTCTCTGTCTTTGTCTCTGTCTTTGTCTCCGTCTTTGTCTCTGTCTTTGTCTCTGTCTTTGTCTCTGTCTTTGTCTCTGTCTTTGTCTCTGTCTTTGTCTCTGTCTTTGTCTCCGTCTTTGTCTCTGTCTTTGTCTCTGTCTTTGTCTCTGTCTTTGTCTCTGTCTTTGTCTCCGTCTTTGTCTCTGTCTTTGTCTCTGTCTTTGTCTCTGTCTTTGTCTCTGTCTTTGTCTCTGTCTTTGTCTCTGTCTTTGTCTCTGTCTTTGTCTCTGTCTTTGTCTCTGTCTTTGTCTCTGTCTTTGTCTCTGTCTTTGTCTCTGTCTTTGTCTCTGTCTTTGTCTCTGTCTTTGTCTCTGTCTTTGTCTCGTCTTTGTCTCCGTCTTTGTCTCGTCTTTGTCTCTGTCTTTGTCTCTGTCTTTGTCTCTGTCTTTGTCTCTGTCTTTGTCTCCGTCTTTGTCTCTGTCTTTGTCTCTGTCTTTGTCTCTGTCTTTGTCTCTGTCTTTGTCTCTGTCTTTGTCTCTGTCTTTGTCTCTGTCTTTGTCTCTGTCTTTGTCTCTGTCTTTGTCTCTGTCTTTGTCTCTGTCTTTGTCTCTGTCTTTGTCTCTGTCTTTGTCTCTGTCTTTGTCTCTGTCTTTGTCTCTGTCTTTGTCTCCGTCTTTGTCTCTGTCTTTGTCTCTGTCTTTGTCTCCGTCTTTGTCTCTGTCTTTGTCTCTGTCTTTGTCTCTGTCTTTGTCTCTGTCTTTGTCTCTGTCTTTGTCTCTGTCTTTGTCTCTGTCTTTGTCTCTGTCTTTGTCTCTGTCTTTGTCTCTGTCTTTGTCTCTGTCTTTGTCTCCGTCTTTGTCTCTGTCTTTGTCTCTGTCTTTGTCTCTGTCTTTGTCTCCGTCTTTGTCTCTGTCTTTGTCTCTGTCTTTGTCTCTGTCTTTGTCTCTGTCTTTGTCTCTGTCTTTGTCTCCGTCTTTGTCTCTGTCTTTGTCTCTGTCTTTGTCTCTGTCTTTGTCTCTGTCTTTGTCTCTGTCTTTGTCTCTGTCTTTGTCTCTGTCTTTGTCTCTGTCTTTGTCTCTGTCTTTGTCTCTGTCTTTGTCTCTGTCTTTGTCTCTGTCTTTGTCTCCGTCTTTGTCTCCG
>JASVEB010000109.1:17500-20977 GCA_036983795.1 Megachile lagopoda | reverse complement strand
CGGGCCGTTGCCAGTGGCGGCCCGGCCTTAAGGTCGCTGGGACAGTTTCGTGACGTTCGCGCGCCCGTTCGGGACCGGCACACGTGTGCTGCGTGGATTTGTCTTTGCAAAAGAAGAAACGCGGAAAAAAATATAAAGTTGCGGAAATAGTGCGGGAAAGGGAAAAAAGTGGTTGGTGCGGGAAAAGGTTGGTGGAAGTTGAGGAAGGAAAAGTGGGGGAGTGGCCCGTGTGAGCCGTGTCTGCGTGTGAAAGAAAATTGTGGGGAAGGAAAATGGTGCAGTGAAAAGTGCCGGCGGGGGGGGATGCGTGTGGCAGGTGAGTGAAAATAGCGGTGGTGCGTGGCGGGGAGGTGTGCGGGCGTGGTCTGGCGGGTTCGTGGTGGGACGGGCAGCTGGGCGGTGCGTGGCGGACGGGCAGCGGGAGGCACAGCGGGTGCGTGCTATGCGCCGAGCGGGCAGTGGGTCGCTCCATTGTCGCGACCAGAACCCAATTCCGCACCCGATCCGCAAAACCCATCCGCAATCCGCACCCAATGGCCGTTACCCCGACCCGTTACCGCCCCGCGATCCGCAATTCGCCGCAGCGCGCACGCAAGCCCCAAAAAAATCGCAGGGGGGGGGGTTAGATATAGTATAGTATATTAATAATAACAATTGTAGCATAGTTAACAATACCCCCCCCCCCCCCCTAACCACCCCACAAGGTGAGGTAGCATTAGGCATTCTCGGAAGGTTAGGTAACCTTAAGCTTTTTTAATTTTAAACATAACAAACCCGGTTAGGTTAGGTTAGGTTAGGTTAGGTTAGGTTAGGTTAGGTTAGGTTAGGTTAGGTTAGGTTAGGTTAGTTTAGGTTAGGTTAGGTTAGGTTAGGTTAGGTTAGGTTAGGTTAGGTTAGGTTAGGTTAGGTTAGGTTAGGTTAGGTTAGGTTAGGTTAGGTTAGGTTAGGTTAGGTTAGGTTAGGTTAGGTAGTTAGGTTAGGGTTAGGTTAGTTAGGTTAGGTTAGTGTTAGGTTAGGTTAGGTTAGGTTAGGTTAGGTTAGGTTAGGTTAGGTTAGGTTAGGTTAGGTTAGGTTAGGTTAGGTTAGGTTAGGTTAGGTTAGGTTAGGTTAGGTTAGGTTAGGTTAGGTTAGGTTAGGTTAGGTTAGGTTAGGTTAGGTTAGGTTAGGTTAGGTTAGGTTAGGTTAGGTTAGGTTAGGTTAGGTTAGGTTAGGTTAGGTTAGGTTAGGTTAGGTTAGGTTAGGTTAGGTTAGGTTAGGTTAGGTTAGGTTAGGTTAGGTTAGGTTAGGTTAGGTTAGGTTAGGTTAGGTTAGGTTAGGTTAGGTTAGGTTAGGTTAGGTTAGGTTAGGTTAGGTTAGGTTAGGTTAGGTTAGGTTAGGTTAGGTTAGGTTAGGTTAGGTTAGGTTAGGTTAGGTTAGGTTAGGTTAGGTTAGGTTAGGTTAGGTTAGGTTAGGTTAGGTTAGGTTAGGTTAGGTTAGGTTAGGTTAGGTTAGGTTAGGTTAGGTTAGGTTAGGTTAGGTTAGGTTAGGTTAGGTTAGGTTAGGTTAGGTTAGGTTAGGTTAGGTTAGGTTAGGTTAGGTTAGGTTAGGTTAGGTTAGGTTAGGTTAGGTTAGGTTAGGTTAGGTTAGGTTAGGTTAGGTTAGGTTAGGTTAGGTTAGGTTAGGTTAGGTTAGGTTAGGTTAGGTTAGGTTAGGTTAGGTTAGGTTAGGTTAGGTTAGGTTAGGTTAGGTTAGGTTAGGTTAGGTTAGGTTAGGTTAGGTTAGGTTAGGTTAGGTTAGGTTAGGTTAGGTTAGGTTAGGTTAGGTTAGGTTAGGTTAGGTTAGGTTAGGTTAGGTTAGGTTAGGTTAGGTTAGGTTAGGTTAGGTTAGGTTAGGTTAGGTTAGGTTAGGTTAGGTTAGGTTAGGTTAGGTTAGGTTAGGTTAGGTTAGGTTAGGTTAGGTTAGGTTAGGTTAGGTTAGGTTAGGTTAGGTTAGGTTAGGTTAGGTTAGGTTAGGTTAGGTTAGGTTAGGTTAGGTTAGGTTAGGTTAGGTTAGGTTAGGTTAGGTTAGGTTAGGTTAGGTTAGGTTAGGTTAGGTTAGGTTAGGTTAGGTTAGGTTAGGTTAGGTTAGGTTAGGTTAGGTTAGGTTAGGTTAGGTTAGGTTAGGTTAGGTTAGGTTAGGTTAGGTTAGGTTAGGTTAGGTTAGGTTAGGTTAGGTTAGGTTAGGTTAGGTTAGGTTAGGTTAGGTTAGGTTAGGTTAGGTTAGGTTAGGTTAGGTTAGGTTAGGTTAGGTTAGGTTAGGTTAGGTTAGGTTAGGTTAGGTTAGGTTAGGTTAGGTTAGGTTAGGTTAGGTTAGGTTAGGTTAGGTTAGGTTAGGTTAGGTTAGGTTAGGTTAGGTTAGGTTAGGTTAGGTTAGGTTAGGTTAGGTTAGGTTAGGTTAGGTTAGGTTAGGTTAGGTTAGGTTAGGTTAGGTTAGGTTAGGTTAGGTTAGGTTAGGTTAGGTTAGGTTAGGTTAGGTTAGGTTAGGTTAGGTTAGGTTAGGTTAGGTTAGGTTAGGTTAGGTTAGGTTAGGTTAGGTTAGGTTAGGTTAGGTTAGGTTAGGTTAGGTTAGGTTAGGTTAGGTTAGGTTAGGTTAGGTTAGGTTAGGTTAGGTTAGGTTAGGTTAGGTTAGGTTAGGTTAGGTTAGGTTAGGTTAGGTTAGGTTAGGTTAGGTTAGGTTAGGTTAGGTTAGGTTAGGTTAGGTTAGGTTAGGTTAGGTTAGGTTAGGTTAGGTTAGGTTAGGTTAGGTTAGGTTAGGTTAGGTTAGGTTAGGTTAGGTTAGGTTAGGTTAGGTTAGGTTAGGTTAGGTTAGGTTAGGTTAGGTTAGGTTAGGTTAGGTTAGGTTAGGTTAGGTTAGGTTAGGTTAGGTTAGGTTAGGTTAGGTTAGGTTAGGTTAGGTTAGGTTAGGTTAGGTTAGGTTAGGTTAGGTTAGGTTAGGTTAGGTTAGGTTAGGTTAGGTTAGGTTAGGTTAGGTTAGGTTAGGTTAGGTTAGGTTAGGTTAGGTTAGGTTAGGTTAGGTTAGGTTAGGTTAGGTTAGGTTAGGTTAGGTTAGGTTAGGTTAGGTTAGGTTAGGTTAGGTTAGGTTAGGTTAGGTTAGGTTAGGTTAGGTTAGGTTAGGTTAGGTTAGGTTAGGTTAGGTTAGGTTAGGTTAGGTTAGGTTAGGTTAGGTTAGGTTAGGTTAGGTTAGGTTAGGTTAGGTTAGGTTAGGTTAGGTTAGGTTAGGTTAGGTTAGGTTAGGTTAGGTTAGGTTAGGTTAGGTTAGGTTAGGTTAGGTTAGGTTAGGTTAGGTTAGGTTAGGTTAGGTTAGGTTAGGTTAGGTTAGGTTAGGTTAGGTTAGGTTAGGTTAGGTTAGGTTAGGTTAGGTTAGGTTAGGTTAGGTTAGGTTAGGTTAGGTTAGGTTAGGTTAGGTTAGGTTAGGTTAGGTTAGGTTAGGTTAGGTTAGGTTAGGTTAGGTTAGGTTAGG
>JASVEB010000109.1:5000-12500 GCA_036983795.1 Megachile lagopoda | reverse complement strand
GTTAGGGGTTGGTTTGGTTTGGTTTTGGGTTGGGTTGGGTAGGTGTGTTTGGTTAGGGTAGTTAAGTCGTGGTTTGGTGTAGGTTTGGTTTGGTTAGGTGAGGTTTGGTAAGGGTTGGGTTGTATTGGTGTTGGTTTGGTTTGGTGTGGATAGGGTTAGGTTAGGTTAGGTTAGGTTTGGGTTGGGCGTGGTTGGTGAGGTGTTGGTTTGGTTTGGGGGAGGTAGGATTAAGGTTTGGTTTGGGTTGGTTGGTTAGGGGTTGGTTAGGTTAGGTTTGGTTAGGTTAGGGTTGGTTAGGTTAGGTTTGGGTTAGGTGTGGTTAGGTTTGGTGGTTAGTTTGGGTTGGTTAGGTTTGGTAGGGTTGGTTAGGTTACGGTTTGGGTTTGGTTTGGTGTAGGTTTTGGGTTGGGTTGGGTTGGGTTTGGTTTGGTTTGGGTATGTTCTGTTGTTGTTGGTTAGGTTAGGTTTGGGTTGGTTAGGTTTGGTTAGGTTTGGTTAGGTTTGGTTAGGTTTGGTTTGGTTAGGTTTAGGTTTGTTTGGTGAGGGGTGGTTAGGTTAGGGTGTTGAGGTTTGGTTTGGTTAGGGGTGGTTAGGTTAGGTGTGGTTTGGTTACGGTTTGGGTGTAGGTTTGGTTTGGGGTGGGGTGGGAGGGTAGGTTAGGGCTAGGGGTGGGGAGTTAGGTGTGGGGAGGGGTGGTGAGGTGTGGTGTGGTGGGTTGGGGGGGTTTGGGTTGGTGTGGGGAGGGGTGTGTGGTCTTGGGGTGGGGTGGGTTGGTGAGGGTGGTTGTGGTTTGGGTTGGTGTGGTGTGGGGTGGGGTGGGGTGGGTGGGTGGTGAGGTGTGGGGTGGGGTATAGTGTGGGTTGGTGAGGTGGGGTGGGTCGGTGTAGGGTTGGGTTGGTGTGGGGTGGGTGGGGTGGGTAGGTGTGGGTTGGTGAGCGTTTGGTTTGGGTTTAGGGTAGGTTTGGTGGAGGGATAGGGGTTTGGGGGGTAGTTTGGGGTGGTTTGGTTTTGGGATGGGTAGCGGGTTGGGTTGGGTTTGGTTTGGGATTGGGTTGGTTGTGGTGTGGGTAGGGTTGGGGCTGGGGTGGGTTGGGGTGGTTTGGGTAGGTGTGAGGTAGGGTTGGGGTGGTTAGGTTAGGGGAGGTTTGGTTAGGTTTGTTAGGTTTGTTTGTTAGGTTTGGTGAGGGGTGGTGTTGGGGTGGTGAGGTTTTGGTTTGGTTTGGGTGTGGTGTGGTTTTGGGTTGGTTAGGTTAGGTGTGGTTAGGGTTGGTTTGGGGTGGGTTGGTGTGGGTTGGGTGGGTTGGGTTGGTGTGGTTGGGTTGGTGTGGTCTTGGGTGTGTTTGGTTTTGTACCCCCCCCCCCCCCCCCATTGGGGTTGGTGTGGGTTGGGTTGGTTGGGGGTGGGGTGGTTTGGCGGTGGGGTGGGGTGGTGGTGGGGTGGGGTGGGGTGGTTGGTTTGGGGTGGGTTGGGGTTTGGGTTGGGAGAGGGTGTGTTGGGTGGGGTGGGTGTGGGGTGGGGTGGTGTTGGTTTGGGGTGGGGAGGGGTGGGTTGCTGAGTGGGGGGGGGGGGAGGGGTGGTGGGTGGGGGTGGGGTGGGGTGGGGTGGGGTGGGGGTGGGGTGGGGAGGGGTGGGTAGGTTAGGGGTGGGGGGGGGTGGGGGGGGGGTTGGTGGTGGTGTGGGTGGTTGGGGGGTGGTGGGGGTTGGTGTGGGGTGGGAGGGGTGGGGTGGGGTGGGTGGGGTGGGGTGGGGGTGGGGTGGGGTGGGAGTGGGAGTGGGGTGGGGATGGGGTGGGTGTGGGTGGGTAGGGGAGGGGTGGGGTGGGTGAGGGGGAGGGGTGGTTGGGGTGGGAGTGGGGTGGGGGTGGGGAGGGGTGGGGTGGGGTGGGGTGGGTGGGTGGTGTGGGGGTGGGGTGGGTTGGTTTGGGGTGGGTGTGTGTGATAGTATAGGATAGTGGGTATGAGGAGGGGGAGGGTGTAGAGAAGAGGGGACGAAGAAGAAAAGGGGGGGGGGGGGTGTGTGTGCTACGTACTAGTAGTGGGTATGACGGAGGGGAGGGTGAGAGAGATTTAAAGTTAAGTTAAGTTAGTTAAGTTACAGTTCGTATAAGTTAAGTTTACGTTAAGTTAAGTTTAAGTTTAGTTAAGTAAGTAAGTTAAGTTAAGTTAAGTTAAGTTAAGTTAAGTTAAGTTAAGTTAAGTTAAGTTAAGTTAAGTTAAGTTAAGTTAAGTTAAGTTAAGTTAAGTTAAGTTAAGTTAAGTTAAGTTAAGTTAAGTTAAGTTAAGTTAAGTTAAGTTAAGTTAAGTTAAGTTAAGTTAAGTTAAGTTAAGTTAAGTTAAGTTAAGTTAAGTTAAGTTAAGTTAAGTTAAGTTAAGTTAAGTTAAGTTAAGTTAAGTTAAGTTAAGTTAAGTTAAGTTAAGTTAAGTTAAGTTTAAGTTAAGTTAAGTTAAGTTAAGTTAAGTTAAGTTAAGTTAAGTTAAGTTAAGTTAAGTTAAGTTAAGTTAAGTTAAGTTAAGTTAAGTTAAGTTAAGTTAAGTTAAGTTAAGTTAAGTTAAGTTAAGTTAAGTTAAGTTAAGTTAAGTTAAGTTAAGTTAAGTTAAGTTAAGTTAAGTTAAGTTAAGTTAAGTTAAGTTAAGTTAAGTTAAGTTAAGTTAAGTTAAGTTAAGTTAAGTTAAGTTAAGTTAAGTTAAGTTAAGTTAAGTTAAGTTAAGTTAAGTTAAGTTAAGTTAAGTTAAGTTAAGTTAAGTTTAAGTTAAGTTAAGTTAAGTTAAGTTAAGTTAAGTTAAGTTAAGTTAAGTTAAGTTAAGTTAAGTTAAGTTAAGTTAAGTTAAGTTAAGTTAAGTTAAGTTAAGTTAAGTTAAGTTAAGTTAAGTTAAGTTAAGTTAAGTTAAGTTAAGTTAAGTTAAGTTAAGTTAAGTTAAGTTAAGTTAAGTTAAGTTAAGTTAAGTTAAGTTAAGTTAAGTTAAGTTAAGTTAAGTTAAGTTAAGTTAAGTTAAGTTAAGTTAAGTTAAGTTAAGTTAAGTTAAGTTAAGTTAAGTTAAGTTAAGTTAAGTTAAGTTAAGTTAAGTTAAGTTAAGTTAAGTTAAGTTAAGTTAAG
The DNA here is from genome assembly GCA_036983795.1 of Megachile lagopoda. Taxonomy (NCBI): domain Eukaryota; kingdom Metazoa; phylum Arthropoda; class Insecta; order Hymenoptera; family Megachilidae; genus Megachile; species Megachile lagopoda. The sequence continues at coordinate 9,405 of JASVEB010000109.1, read as the reverse complement.
TTAAGTTAAGTTAAGTTAAGTTAAGTTAAGTTAAGTTAAGTTAAGTTAAGTTAAGTTAAGTTAAGTTAAGTTAAGTTAAGTTAAGTTAAGTTAAGTTAAGTTAAGTTAAGTTAAGTTAAGTTAAGTTAAGTTAAGTTAAGTTAAGTTAAGTTAAGTTAAGTTAAGTTAAGTTAAGTTAAGTTAAGTTAAGTTAAGTTAAGTTAAGTTAAGTTAAGTTAAGTTAAGTTAAGTTAAGTTAAGTTAAGTTAAGTTAAGTTAAGTTAAGTTAAGTTAAGTTAAGTTAAGTTAAGTTAAGTTAAGTTAAGTTAAGTTAAGTTAAGTTAAGTTAAGTTAAGTTAAGTTAAGTTAAGTTAAGTTAAGTTAAGTTAAGTTAAGTTAAGTTAAGTTAAGTTAAGTTAAGTTAAGTTAAGTTAAGTTAAGTTAAGTTAAGTTAAGTTAAGTTAAGTTAAGTTAAGTTAAGTTAAGTTAAGTTAAGTTAAGTTAAGTTAAGTTAAGTTAAGTTAAGTTAAGTTAAGTTAAGTTAAGTTAAGTTAAGTTAAGTTAAGTTAAGTTAAGTTAAGTTAAGTTAAGTTAAGTTAAGTTAAGTTAAGTTAAGTTAAGTTAAGTTAAGTTAAGTTAAGTTAAGTTAAGTTAAGTTAAGTTAAGTTAAGTTAAGTTAAGTTAAGTTAAGTTAAGTTAAGTTAAGTTAAGTTAAGTTAAGTTAAGTTAAGTTAAGTTAAGTTAAGTTAAGTTAAGTTAAGTTAAGTTAAGTTAAGTTAAGTTAAGTTAAGTTAAGTTAAGTTAAGTTAAGTTAAGTTAAGTTAAGTTAAGTTAAGTTAAGTTAAGTTAAGTTAAGTTTAAGTTAAGTTAAGTTAAGTTAAGTTAAGTTAAGTTAAGTTAAGTTAAGTTAAGTTAAGTTAAGTTAAGTTAAGTTAAGTTAAGTTAAGTTAAGTTAAGTTAAGTTAAGTTAAGTTAAGTTAAGTTAAGTTAAGTTAAGTTAAGTTAAGTTAAGTTAAGTTAAGTTAAGTTAAGTTAAGTTAAGTTAAGTTAAGTTAAGTTAAGTTAAGTTAAGTTAAGTTAAGTTAAGTTAAGTTAAGTTAAGTTAAGTTAAGTTAAGTTAAGTTAAGTTAAGTTAAGTTAAGTTAAGTTAAGTTAAGTTAAGTTAAGTTAAGTTAAGTTAAGTTAAGTTAAGTTAAGTTAAGTTAAGTTAAGTTAAGTTAAGTTAAGTTAAGTTAAGTTTAAGTTAAGTTAAGTTAAGTTAAGTTAAGTTAAGTTAAGTTAAGTTAAGTTAAGTTAAGTTAAGTTAAGTTAAGTTAAGTTAAGTTAAGTTAAGTTAAGTTAAGTTAAGTTAAGTTAAGTTAAGTTAAGTTAAGTTAAGTTAAGTTAAGTTAAGTTAAGTTAAGTTAAGTTAAGTTAAGTTAAGTTAAGTTAAGTTAAGTTAAGTTAAGTTAAGTTAAGTTAAGTTAAGTTAAGTTAAGTTAAGTTAAGTTAAGTTAAGTTAAGTTAAGTTAAGTTAAGTTAAGTTAAGTTAAGTTAAGTTAAGTTAAGTTAAGTTAAGTTAAGTTAAGTTAAGTTAAGTTAAGTTAAGTTAAGTTAAGTTAAGTTAAGTTAAGTCAAGTTAAATCAAGTTAAGTTAAGTTAAGTTAAGTTAAGTTAAGTTAAGTTAAGTTAAGTTAAGTTAAGTTAAGTTAAGTTAAGTTAAGTTAAGTTAAGTTAAGTTAAGTTAAGTTAAGTTAAGTTAAGTTAAGTTAAGTTAAGTTAAGTTAAGTTAAGTTAAGTTAAGTTAAGTTAAGTTAAGTTAAGTTAAGTTAAGTTAAGTTAAGTTAAGTTAAGTTAAGTTAAGTTAAGTTAAGTTAAGTTAAGTTAAGTTAAGTTAAGTTAAGTTAAGTTAAGTTAAGTTAAGTTAAGTTAAGTTAAGTTAAGTTAAGTTAAGTTAAGTTAAGTTAAGTTAAGTTAAGTTAAGTTAAGTTAAGTTAAGTTAAGTTAAGTTAAGTTAAGTTAAGTTAAGTTAAGTTAAGTTAAGTTAAGTTAAGTTAAGTTAAGTTAAGTTAAGTTAAGTTAAGTTAAGTTAAGTTAAGTTAAGTTAAGTTAAGTTAAGTTAAGTTAAGTTAAGTTAAGTTAAGTTAAGTTAAGTTAAGTTAAGTTAAGTTAAGTTAAGTTAAGTTAAGTTAAGTTAAGTTAAGTTAAGTTAAGTTAAGTTAAGTTAAGTTAAGTTAAGTTAAGTTAAGTTAAGTTAAGTTAAGTTAAGTTAAGTTAAGTTAAGTTAAGTTAAGTTAAGTTAAGTTAAGTTAAGTTAAGTTAAGTTAAGTTAAGTTAAGTTAAGTTAAGTTAAGTTAAGTTAAGTTAAGTTAAGTTAAGTTAAGTTAAGTTAAGTTAAGTTAAGTTAAGTTAAGTTAAGTTAAGTTAAGTTAAGTTAAGTTAAGTTAAGTTAAGTTAAGTTAAGTTAAGTTAAGTTAAGTTAAGTTAAGTTAAGTTAAGTTAAGTTAAGTTAAGTTAAGTTAAGTTAAGTTAAGTTAAGTTAAGTTAAGTTAAGTTAAGTTAAGTTAAGTTAAGTTAAGTTAAGTTAAGTTAAGTTAAGTTAAGTTAAGTTAAGTTAAGTTAAGTTAAGTTAAGTTAAGTTAAGTTAAGTTAAGTTAAGTTAAGTTAAGTTAAGTTAAGTTAAGTTAAGTTAAGTTAAGTTAAGTTAAGTTAAGTTAAGTTAAGTTAAGTTAAGTTAAGTTAAGTTAAGTTAAGTTAAGTTAAGTTAAGTTAAGTTAAGTTAAGTTAAGTTAAGTTAAGTTAAGTTAGTTAAGTTAAGTTAAGTTAAGTTAAGTTAAGTTAAGTTAAGTTAAGTTAAGTTAAGTTAAGTTAAGTTAAGTTAAGTTAAGTTAAGTTAAGTTAAGTTAAGTTAAGTTAAGTTAAGTTAAGTTAAGTTAAGTTAAGTTAAGTTAAGTTAAGTTAAGTTAAGTTAAGTTAAGTTAAGTTAAGTTAAGTTAAGTTAAGTTAAGTTAAGTTAAGTTAAGTTAAGTTAAGTTAAGTTAAGTTAAGTTAAGTTAAGTTAAGTTAAGTTAAGTTAAGTTAAGTTAAGTTAAGTTAAGTTAAGTTAAGTTAAGTTAAGTTAAGTTAAGTTAAGTTAAGTTAAGTTAAGTTAAGTTAAGTTAAGTTAAGTTAAGTTAAGTTAAGTTAAGTTAAGTTAAGTTAAGTTAAGTTAAGTTAAGTTAAGTTAAGTTAAGTTAAGTTAAGTTAAGTTAAGTTAAGTTAAGTTAAGTTAAGTTAAGTTAAGTTAAGTTAAGTTAAGTTAAGTTAAGTTAAGTTAAGTTAAGTTAAGTTAAGTTAAGTTAAGTTAAGTTAAGTTAAGTTAAGTTAAGTTAAGTTAAGTTAAGTTAAGTTAAGTTAAGTTAAGTTAAGTTAAGTTAAGTTAAGTTAAGTTAAGTTAAGTTAAGTTAAGTTAAGTTAAGTTAAGTTAAGTTAAGTTAAGTTAAGTTAAGTTAAGTTAAGTTAAGTTAAGTTAAGTTAAGTTAAGTTAAGTTAAGTTAAGTTAAGTTAAGTTAAGTTAAGTTAAGTTAAGTTAAGTTAAGTTAAGTTAAGTTAAGTTAAGTTAAGTTAAGTTAAGTTAAGTTAAGTTAAGTTAAGTTAAGTTAAGTTAAGTTAAGTTAAGTTAAGTTAAGTTAAGTTAAGTTAAGTTAAGTTAAGTTAAGTTAAGTTAAGTTAAGTTAAGTTAAGTTAAGTTAAGTTAAGTTAAGTTAAGTTAAGTTAAGTTAAGTTAAGTTAAGTTTAAGTTAAGTTAAGTTAAGTTAAGTTAAGTTAAGTTAAGTTAAGTTAAGTTAAGTTAAGTTAAGTTAAGTTAAGTTAAGTTAAGTTAAGTTAAGTTAAGTTAAGTTAAGTTAAGTTAAGTTAAGTTAAGTTAAGTTAAGTTAAGTTAAGTTAAGTTAAGTTAAGTTAAGTTAAGTTAAGTTAAGTTAAGTTAAGTTAAGTTAAGTTAAGTTAAGTTAAGTTAAGTTAAGTTAAGTTAAGTTAAGTTAAGTTAAGTTAAGTTAAGTTAAGTTAAGTTAAGTTAAGTTAAGTTAAGTTAAGTTAAGTTAAGTTAAGTTAAGTTAAGTTAAGTTAAGTTAAGTTAAGTTAAGTTAAGTTAAGTTAAGTTAAGTTAAGTTAAGTTAAGTTAAGTTAAGTTAAGTTAAGTTAAGTTAAGTTAAGTTAAGTTAAGTTAAGTTAAGTTAAGTTAAGTTAAGTTAAGTTAAGTTAAGTTAAGTTAAGTTAAGTTAAGTTAAGTTAAGTTAAGTTAAGTTAAGTTAAGTTAAGTTAAGTTAAGTTAAGTTAAGTTAAGTTAAGTTAAGTTAAGTTAAGTTAAGTTAAGTTAAGTTAAGTTAAGTTAAGTTAAGTTAAGTTAACGTTCAGTTAAGTTAAGTTAAGGTTAAGTTACAAGTTACAGTTAAGTTAAGTTAAGTTA
>JASVEB010000108.1:0-21170 GCA_036983795.1 Megachile lagopoda | reverse complement strand
CCCTGAATGTTGAAAGCTTTGGCAATAATTAGGGATTATTTTTATATATACAGTTACTATTTTTTATTTTCCTATGAACTTATATTCTTTCGATTTCTGTTAAAAATTTTCCTGTTATGACTACGCTTGAGATGGCGTGTAAAATCGCTAAGACCATTGATTGAATTTGGGAATCGAATACCCCAGGTAAATAGTAGAAAGCAGCAATATCGACAGTTCTTCGATAGTTACGATAGTTTCGATTTTACCCGTTTATTTTTTCCAATACAGTTTACTGATTTGTCTTCAATAAAATTCTCAGTATAAATAGCAATTTAAATTGTGTTAAAATGCTGCAATACAATGTATTTCATAATTTTATACTAAGATAAAGCAGATGATGCTCATTCCGAGTTACAGATTCTTTACATCACTTACTTTATTGGTTCTCTTATAAAAAGAGGGCACTGGGGTGACATTCCCACCCATTTTACCCGCGGCATCTACTCTTTGCCCGCGTTATACATGAAAACTTAGCCTATAACTAACGCGGGACATTTAAAAATCCACTCTGCCGCTCACTCACTGGCTCGAGATAACCCTTTATATTGTTGCGTTTTCTTCTAGTTCTTTAGAGAATTTGGCGTGCCTCTTTCTCACAAGCGCTAAGGGCGCTTAATTTGTTGTTTAACGAATAATTTAAGTAAAGAAAAACTAACTAATACTTAAAAGTGAATTTAATTAACTTGAACAATTTAATTTAACTTTATAACTTCTTTAATTTAATTTAACAAAATCAACTTCAAAAACTAATTAAACTAAACTGAATTTTACAAACTGAATTCCAATATTTTAAACTCTAAGGATACGTGTTACGCTTTTTAGTTCTAAGATTTGAATGACAGATTTTGAACTGAACATCACAAAAAAAAGATAACTTGTTTTACAATTTGTTCTAACGTTAAATGAGCGTTTTACAACTAGGCTATGAAATTTGTTTACAATCAATTCTAATATACTTTGTGTTCATAATTACAATTTAAACTTTGCGCATTATATAAATTACAAATTTTGTCGCTGAGTGGCGCCACTGTGACACATATTGTGGCGACACCTACTTACGCTCAACCGTCCCGCCGAAGGGTGCATTTTTCTCCCGCCTAAATTTTTCCGTTTTTTCTTGGAAGGGGATTTCCCTTGGGAAAGAAAGTTCACTTTCCCAGAAAACGCTTACGTATTCAGACGTGTCGAAACGCTATTATATTATATTGTATTATATTCATTTAGCGAACTATATTTATAATTGTGAACTGTGTATTGTGGTTAATCCAAAGATTAGCGTAATTCTAATTCAATAAATAGTTACGTAGATTTTGTTAATAAACGTAAACTTTTCCACGTTAAATACACTAGTAATTATTTACCCGATTAACGTTAGTCGGTAAAGTGGAGTCCTCCTTCGATTAAGGACACCACAATATATTTCACTTCTACAATATTATTTGCAACACTAGACAAAGAAACCGGCCTCCCAGAGAGAGCCACAGGACACTACCAATTTAAATGCCCAAGTCAAAAGAATCGGGAGTGCGCATGTGCATAGTGTACAAGTATGGCGGTAAAAAAAGAATAGTTTAAACCTGCACATTCACCAGTAATTTATTTGTAATAAATATTTTGTTATATCTCTGTAACACATTTATCTGAAATTTCTTGTGATATATAGTTTTTCATTTTCTTATAAATTATTTGTAATAATCATTTCCGTAATACATATTCGTCAAATATATTTTGTAGAGTAATCATTTTCGTATATTCTTTTCTTTTTCAACTTTTCAACGTCGTAAAATTGATGCAACAGAAAATTTATTACAAATATATTTCAAATTATTAGAGGTTGACATAAAATTAGATTCGCTTGATTTCAATTTCCCGCTCGTTTGTGGAACCAATTTAAAGGACAACGTTTTCGAGAGAACAAAGGTGCCGACAGAGAGTGTCGCCTCTGGTATACTCTGTGACTAATGCAAAGAATACACAGTGATAAAAAATCACTGTATATATACCTTTGGTGATATAAAAATCGTAAACGCGCATGCGTTATGCCCTTGGTTACAAAACCTGTTGGGACCAATCAGAGTTATCATGCGCAAATCGAATGAAAATTTGTCGTGTGATGCGCATGGACTCCCGTTGAGCAGAGTATAGGTATTATCTAATTTGCTTCTAGTATTGTTTATTTATTACATTTTTCATGTATTTTTAATGTTTAAGATTTTATAAACAATTAATAATAAAATATTACCATTTAAAATAAAACAATGTTTACCATTTACTAATTATAATAGATTATTTACAAAATAGAGATTTATTTTTTCCCTCACTTTAAACTATAAGACATTTTTTCTATTTCAAATTTGTGTACAATATTATGTTTTTATAAGAATAAAATAATTTATAGTTATTTAATAATTGAAATTAAATGTTTATATTAAATAAAAAATGTTGCATTTGTTAATAAAATCATCTTACACTTTTCAGATACTATTCACTGTAATAAAAATTAGAAACTAGAAATTATTTATTTGTTTTTTATGAAAAAAATATTTTTATCATAAAAACTGAAGAACTTTATTTGTAAAGAAGGTGGCAAAGAAGTAACTCTAATCAGTGACAAACTTCAAATCTGTTATTATTTTCGTACAGACAATCATAGCACGCACGTAGTATGTCGTACATACGCGGTGTAAGGTGGATTTAAGAGGTGAAACGTTTTATTTCTAAAACGTCGGTGAACGTTTAAATGTAAAATGACATCTGTGGACTCAGGAATCGAAACGAGTAATAATTCGGACGATAGTTCAATTGCTCAAAATGAAGATATGTTAACAGATGAAATTAACACCGTCAGTTCAGCTGTTGCAACAATAAGCAGTACTCAAAATGATATACGTGACACTAAACCAGAAAATCTTCGTATTGAAATCGGATCGGATTGGTTGAATTGTTCGCCAGGTGTTCGTTTATCACTTCCATCTTTAGTTTCAATAAATGAAAATTACAAATATCCCGAAGAAATTGAACATTCTACACCTACAAGTAGTTCAGGACTAATAGTTCCCTCCTCCAGTGTACGTATCTTTTCTTGTATTGTGACATGTCCTTGATAGTAATAATGTCTTCAATAATAGTTTCAGTTGATAGTATTTCTTTTTGTATACTTGTATATTTTAATTTACGTTTGATCTGTTGTCGAGTAACTTAAAATTTAAGAAAATTTATTGAAACAATAAATACAGTTTCATCTTATGTTGATTCTTGCAAACATTTTATAAAATTTATAGTATATAAACAAATATTTTATTACATAACGAGTATAATGGAAAGCAGACATGTCGTAAAATTTTGACATGTTATAGGTTCCATATAAGTTTATTACACCACCGCCAGAATATGCAGGATTACCAAAAAAAAGTAAGTTAATTTTGTAAATTTTAGGATGTATTTATAATTCATGTACATCTTTTTCTTTCAGTATAATTGAACTTTCATAATGATATTTTCTTGTTGTTTTTTATAGGTATTGTTCGTGAGAAAAATAAGAGCAGTGCATATGTCACCTAGATATAATCCTGTTCTTTGGAATGGTCCTAGATCTTCTATTACTGAACGCAGAATGAGAGCTGCAGCAGCCACAAATAATACTATTATGATGAAGCAATTGTTAAACAGTGGTGTATCTCCTAACAATCATGATGAACAAGGACGAACTCCTCTTCATCTTGCATCTTGCAGGTAAGTTCAACCAATGATTTCTAATCTGCAGTTACATTTATATTATTTAATGAATAAGTTGTAAATTTCATGCAATAAGAATATGTCTGTATAATTGTAACAGATTACAAATATTTTTTACATACTACAAAAGTATAAACATTTATGAATATTATTTAATATTAGTATGCTATAATAATACATGCAATAATTTTCATTTGACAGGGGTTACACAGAAATAGTACGTTTATTACTAGAACATGGTGCAGATCCTCTTCGTCGTGATTGTGTAGGTAACATTCCATTGCACTTAGCTGCTGCGACCGGTAAAATATCTGTGGTTACACTTTTGTTAAATGCGGGGACAGATCTGTTATCTTTGGATCAGGAATGTTACAATCCATTAAAATTAGCACGGACAAAATTGAAATTGTTACAGAACTGTAAGGGAGAGGATATGCTGAGAATCAGAGAAGAAGTTGAGAATGTAAAAAGTATGTTGTTGGGATATTTACTAAAACAGAAAGTAATCCACAAAAAAATGGATACTTTAAGCACTTTTTGTTCACGCTTGTCTTTAAATAATCCACCTGATCAAATTCCAGATAATGTCAAAGGCTTATTGGCTAATCTAGATGCTCTTTCTATAACACAGTAATTAATCATGTGCATTAACAGTTTAATTTGATCAATATTCATAAATTACGGATGATACAAAAATTAAAGAGGAAGTCAACAGCATGTGTTAAATTTACAACCATATCGTAATAAGTAAATTTTTTTGTAGTTAATCGATACCACACGATTAAAAATCTTTTTTAATAAATATTTGTTAAATAATGATATATTAATTTATTCGTTTAATTATCGTAAAATAACGATAAAATTGTAATGTACAAAATGAGATAGAATTGTAGTGCAGCCAATTAAGTGGATGCTACATCAATTCATTGAGTTATTTCAAATTAAAGTGTAATTATTATTATATCGGATGCTGTTATTTACATATCAATAACACCAAATATTTTTTTTTTTTGTTAATTTGAATAGGTTCAATAAATCTTTCTTGTTTACTATTAAATCATTTTTAACAAACGTTTTGCTCGTTTATTAGTATTGGTTTGGTATTATATGCCCAAAATGATTCAATAAGGAAATTTTGATTAGAAAAACATTTAATGTTAACATTCTTATATGTTAAAAAATAGTTCAATTCTCGGATAACAATAAGTCATAAGTATGTAAAACTCCAGACTTTTACGCCTTATATTGTCATATTTAACATTTGATATTGCCATGTTTAGTGTTTAGTTTTTGGATGTAAGCCATAAGTATTTGAAAGCTCAAGTTTGGCCTCTAACTTCTGTTTCTCTTCGTCTTCTCAGCAATCACTATTTTGTATTAGTTCAATTTATATAAATGCATCTTTAATATAAAATTCGTAGCATGTAATAACTTTTTAAATACAAATGTTTTCATATGGTGTAGGTTTAAAGAATGATACAAGTTTTGCAAGTTTTGATTAAATGTTTTACTTTATATTAATGTACAAATTGATGGTTTTTGTTTCATACAATTAATATAATGTTAGATATATGTGAAAATCGTGAAATAAATTGTCATATGAAATTAAAATTGTCAATGTTTACCTCATAAATATACTTATGTTTGCTGAACTATACATATATTACATATTACATTCAATAACATTCTCAAAAAAAGGAACAGTATAATACATATATTAAATATGCACAATGTTTTATTTAAATTAATTCCTTCGAGTATATATGAAACAGTTGAAGACATTAATAAATATTTCAAATGAAGGTGAACAGTTTTGAATGCAAATAATATTATTTGATATAAGAAGTTTCTTTGTAGGTGGATGCATAAAGATTATATAAAGGTTTTTGATGATTTTTCAAATGAAAAATAAAATTTAAAATTGGAACATTTTATACAAAAATTTGTATTATTTCACAAACCGTACATTTTTTACATTGTATCCTAATATTTCTTTTACGCAGAATGTTTCGAAAAATCAATTTGTATGAAAAAAGAATGTAATTTTGTTTAAAATACGTCGACGAACGTTATATCTCTTTTAAACATTCACTTGTAATACAAATTTCTGATCTCAGATTGTGTACCCTTCAAAATCATCTAACTCTTATGTGAAATATTTTTCTATAGACATTATCAATAGTTTCAAAAATATTCAAGAGGACTGTTTTAAATGGAATACCTTGTACAATAAATATAATACATACGTGTATAAAGTATAATCAGGACATTGTATGTCTTAAAAATTGATTATCTGTTAATTTCTATTATTTTGTAATACATTACTGATAAAATAATTGTTAAAATTGGTGTGATAGGTCAGTTTTATTGAGTTTAATATAAGAAAACAATGTATAGGTGATGTAATATGTCAAATTCATTTTTGAAAATTAAACAGATCAAATTGTACATACAATTTTTTTTTTAAGTTCCTTTTTAATTTCTTTTTAAAATATTCTAATTTGTGATATGTAGTTATATTAAAATTTGTAATGACAACATTTTAATAAATACAATATTATGGAATGTTCAATTTGTTTCTTTCATTTCTGTCTTTGAATGGCCTTGAAGCCATGCACCTTGAATGAATTCATCTGGATACATGCATTCATACGATATTAAAAAATAGGATTGATATAGGATTTTTTTTTAAATCTTTGCTATATACAGGATAAATATTGGTTTATATTACCACGAACCCACTGCTCATTGGGATTCGATTATTATAATCGCGGATAATATTCTCAATCGGCTGTTGTTATCATAATCCATCGATCACAAAAGATTCTATGTAAAATTAAGAATAATTCGGCAGTTAGGATCAAATTTCGAGTATTGTTATCAACTGTGTTTGCTACAGTTGAGGGCAAACGATAAGAATCCTTTGCAGAACCGCACTAAAGAAATCTTATCTTCGAAAATTAATTTTAACCTCAGCACGCGAGCAACAATCACGAACAGTTGCAGATTTTTATGTTGTTTCTAAAAGCAGTTGCTTACAAGAGGTTTAGCATGTACGTATAAAAATGTAATTTTGTGTTAATTTATATATTGTGACAAATATGTATTGTGCAAATATCATAATTGTTTATAATAATTTGAATTCAATAATGCAAACTTTTTATCCACTGTTTAATGTTATCAGTCAGTTATTATTACAAAATATGACAAGTCTAAACGTAATCATAATGTGCGAATTTTACTGTGGTATATATTTGACAAGTAAATAGAAACACGACTTAATATTAATATATGCCTTTTATTTACCTAATATCATCTGTAATTGTATTTAACATATATTTACTATAAACTGAAGTTAGTATTTGTCTCTATTTTTAATAACTTTTGTACATCTCTACGAAATTGAATCTATAAATTTTATGCACCGATTGATATCAGTACCATGTTTTATAAATAACATCGAAAAAATCATTCAAATTAGATGATTTTTTAATCGAAATTGACTTTTGCATGTCATATCACAACATTTCGATAGGATTTAAATTTAGTGATTGAGTCAACCATTTTATAGCATTAACGTTATTATCTTCTTATAAAAATTGCTTCGTTTTGCGAGTAGTACATATTTTGTATCATTGTTTGCTTAAAGTATCTTATTTTTGCCCTATTTGTTAGGTTGTTATATTATTATATTGTTAATTAGGTTGTTATATTGTTATATTGTTTGTCCTATTTGTTATATCGCAAATATGTATATACTCACCAGTGTAAGTGCAATATTACAATTTTTACTTATTCTTGTTTAAATATAAAACGGAATATCTATGACACATGGTGACAAAATAAGCAAAAAGAATCTTAAGAAATACAAGCCTAAAATCATTATTTTTGGAGTTAATAGATTTTTTCTATAGACAGGAATTTTTGCAAGTAAATTGGACCAGCCATTTTGTCAAATCGATTGATATGAGTATAATACTTTCATTTTCTGAAACAAACACGGCTTGATTTCCAGGATCCTTTACTTTCTTATGTAGGTAACAAGTGTGACTTATGCATAATGGTGCTAATTGCACTAAGAATGTGAAATAATATTTTAGCACTGAATTTCAGGAAAAGAGGATTGGATATGGTTCGTCTGAGTTGAATCCATTATACGTATACATAAAGATAAAAAATATTAAAATGTATAGTAAACTTATGGCTTCGTTTAATAAATTGAAACAGTGTATTCAACATTAATGCCAGGTAGTAGGAGACCATTCTAATTGATGTTTACCAAAATACAATTGCCTAAAAAATCATAAAGCTTGTTATCCAAAGATTATACGCGCTGAAGGATTCCGTCTTGAAGAAATACAAGAAAAATCCAATTAGGATGTTTATTTTCATAATACGAAATTGCCAATTCTACATTATCCGTATTCTGTGGTTCTTCCCATATATATGTATATTTACAGAAACATAAATTCATTTTTGACTAAAAATATGAAAAAAAAAGGCGTTGTTCACGTACGTTTTTAATAACATAATAATGAAATTCATTGAGTAATTACTAACTATTCATACATTGTACGAATTGACATCTCATCATAATATGGTTTTCAATCATATGATGATAACCAGAGAAGGAAGATTGGAAATGGAAGTGGGTAGAATACTAGAGGAAAAATTAATTTAAAAACATGCTGATATAGTAGATTATACGAATCTATCCTGTAAATACGCATACTTTGTAAACGTAATTAGTGTACATAACGGTGAAACAAATATACAACTTTTTTATTAAAATGGAATTTCGTTTAATCAATTTTAATACGATATCTGAGTTTGTTATTTTAACTTTATATTACTACATTAACCGTTTAATCGGCCGCTTAATGAATACCGTTAATCACCCAAACTTCCATCGTTATCATTATCTTTATTTTTGTCAAAAATGGACTTGCCCCCTTTAAAATAAACGGCTAATTCATTAGTCCATTATTATTATCTATAGAAAAGAATATGATCTAAGTACACTTTAACTAATTTTATTATTATAATTTACAAATTTTAATTATTAATATTACCTTTACTAGCAGTGTACACTCGCTACGCGAGTAAAGTGAGTTTATTGTTTTTTGTTTTTTTTACTGTTTTTGTTATCGTTATTATTATTAAACGTTTTTCTCGTTAATAATGTGTCTTAACAAAATGAAAGAGGAAAAAGTTTTACTGTTCTTTATTGCCGATATAATAGTGTGTGCACTTTTTTTATATTTGCAATATTTTTGGAGGAACGAAAATGACCCATAATTTTTTAAATGGAACTATATAGTTTTTCTTAGATAAACCGATTCTCTGAAATATTCCGAATAAAAAAGTATTAGGGTATAATGGTAAAAAAAACGATAATTTCTAAGATATTTTAAGTTTCCTTTTTAACATAATATGCCATCTTTGACGTCACCTTGTTCATCAGTGATAGTGGATATAAAAAAAATAACACAAACTTGCACACCTGTGGCCATAGACGAACATTTTGATACGATATATGTAGGGGTGCACCTTGCCATCTTCTCACATAATGGCCGGCTGGAAACGGCTAAGCCGTTTTATATAAAGATTTTCACCAATATTTTCCATTATTTCATTTATAGTTAGATCTACATTATCTACGTTTTTATTTCCTACATTGTTGGCATTTACTATCATAACAAATAATAGATAAATATAAAAAATAAGTTACATAAAAATTGTAGGAGTAAACATATACCTTCATCAGCATTCTATTTAGTCGAGTTCCTGACATGGATTGTATGGTTTCTTCAACATTATCGAAAGTAATATTCAATTATTTCTTTTCATTCCTACTCTTTAAGTACCATTTAGTATCGATATATTTTGTTTTCTAGTTTAAATTTTCATATTTAAGACGTAGGGTCGGTCAGACTTGGGCACCATTTCAAATAATCTTTTGACTCAAGTTTCGAATAAATCGGAAATATTTATGAGTAAGTAATCATTATTTATTCTAATAAAGAAATAAAATAAATAATTTTATTTGAATTAAAATAACGAATAATTAAGAATTCGACAAGGTATTTGCTAATAACACATAAGATCAAATTTTATTTTAATTATCTTATCCTAAGTAACAACGTTTATAAATTACAAAATATTTCTTACTTCTGAATATTTTGATATCGTTCGAAATATTTGTTTCTAAATGTATGAATACTTATAGTGAATCATTTAAAGAATTAATTATTATTTTTTTCAAATATTTTAATTTTATTTAAAATTTATGTTAGAAAATTATTTGAAAATAATGTTCAACTGTGAGTTCGCTGATTGTTTTGATGTCTCAGTTATTTCGCAAAATTCTTTAGAAAATGTTTCTCACATTTTTCTCATTTAAATTTATCAGAATTTGCATCTGTCCGCTTACATTCCAATATCTGTTCGTATTTATTAACCAACTTCACCAACGTATTAAAGAAATGTGTAAGTATTTGAACGATATAGAGTGGTTCTTAGTTATTAATTTAGTTTACTTACCAGTCCTTCTTTTTCAGTTTTTTCTCGAAATTAGGCACACATTTTCCACTATTTTTATTACTTTTCACATTTCTTGCCAAGAGAATGGACACGTCTAGTGTAAATTTAATTGAAAACGGATTATTTTTTTGACGTTTTGTTTAATTAAGATAAAATAAAGATAAGCTATCGCAGTTTAACTACCTCAGTGTATAATGAGAAAATGAATAATATATCTATAAAACTAGGTTATTGGATCAAGGAACTTTTTATTAAACTGTTATTAAAAGCACAATTCAAAATTCGTTTATGAATATTTAAGTTTTAACACACAATTTTAAAAAATCACGGATACACCTGCGAACCTTTGGTATTTGTGGACTTTGTGCGGCATATAGATTGAAAATCGCAATGTTAAAAATTAAATCGGCACAATGCTAAAGGGTATAGCCGGATAAGGGGGTCAGAAGTGCCTTGAGACCAAATTAATCAAGGACCATATTAGTTAATAGATCGCTCAAAGGAGAAACGCAATTTACAGTTTAACATTTATATTTTTTGTTGTACCGTACAAAAAATGTTGAAAAAAAAAATCAGGATATTCTGTTCTATGACGTACGTATTTGTGAATTTTTTCAGTATTTTCAATTGCAAAATGAATTTTTAAAAAATTCTAAAAGTTTAAAAATATTTTTTTCAATAGAAATGATGAAATGACCATGTTTATACATATAT
The DNA here is from genome assembly GCA_036983795.1 of Megachile lagopoda. NCBI lineage: Eukaryota > Metazoa > Arthropoda > Insecta > Hymenoptera > Megachilidae > Megachile > Megachile lagopoda. The sequence continues at coordinate 10,136 of JASVEB010000108.1, read as the reverse complement.
GTTACGTACACCGAACGTTTTCTATTTTGGAGTTGGTTGTTCGAGCATAATTAAAGACCACCGCGAAGAAAGAATTTAGTCTTGCCTAGCTTTCCCAGCTACCAGGGTTTCCTTGTTAGGCTTCGTCCAAGAATCTCTAACGTCTTCGGACCAACGCGATGAAAATTCGTTAGACGAAAAACGTCGCGTTGATCCGGTCCCACCGTTTCCACCACTACTCGCTTTTCCGCCCATTTTGGGTATAAAAAGGGTTGTGGAGAAGACGTGTCGGACCCAGTTAATTCTTGAACGCTGACTAACGAGGAACCTCTGTCCGAGTTCATTTAGAGTTATCGTGTCAAGTTAGAGAAGTCTCTTTAATCAAGATCGGGTTAGAGTCCCTGTCGAGAATTACTATAACCATACAGTACATATTTCTGCTGTTAGGCATTTTTACTGACTTACTTTTGGGTCCCCGTTTCGCTCGTTTTTCGTTAAAACTAAACAGGATTAAATTCACGCTTCATCGGAGTCGAAACTAAAGTAAAATCATTAAAGTCAATCAAGTTAACGTTTAAACTCTTGCTTAGAATCACCTTAACCGTTTGAAGTACACTTCAAACACTTGTAGAATCCGGTTTTGGGAATAATATATTTGATTATTCATTTTTATACTTAATTTTTGCCTCAATTGATTATAACTAAATTCCAACAACCCACCTGTCGGTGTACAAGGTCTGTCCGGAAAGTAATGCAATTTGTTCATTTCCGCCATTTTTCCTGGTCCGAACATGTTCGGACTTGTTGGAATATGTGGAGGGGACTCTTATCTTCATATCTTGCAATCTCAACCAGATCCGCGCTCCGAAATCGTCAGAATCGTAGTCACACGTAAACCTATTATTTGTGCCCGTGTCACGACGAAATGTATCGAACAACGTTATGCGATTAAATTCTGCGCTAAGCTGAATAAAAGCCTCGCCGAAACAAACCAAATGATTAAGGCGGCATACGGGGACTCGGCTCTTTCCTATTCTCAAGTTTCCAGATGGTTAAATTTGTTAAAAAACGATCGGGAAAACGTGGAGGATGACTTCGGCTCTGGACGCCCGACAAGCACCACTATTGACGAAAATGTTTCCCGTGTCCATGAACTTCTTAAGAGTGATTGACGACTGAGTGTTCGAATGATCGCAGAGATTCTCAACATATCGAAAACAACTGTGCCCAACATTGTACTCGAAAAGAGATCGCCACTACGCGGCAGCTGCACCACGACAATGCTCCCAGCAATACCGCTCTGCGCGTTCAAGAATTTCTAGCCAAGCACAGCTTGATAACGTTACCACAGCCCCCTTGAGTCCTGACATGGTCCCAGCAGATTTTGTTCCATTCCCAAAGATCAAGTCTGCCCTTAAAGGACTCCATTTTGGAACTATAGAAGCGATTCAAACCGCCGTGACGAAGGCATTAAACCAGATCCCATTAACGCCTTCCAGGATGCGTACCGTGCATGGAAAAGTCGCTGGCAAAAGTGTGTTGAAGCCCAAGGGAAGTACTTTGAAGAATTTTAAAGATTTATATCAATAATATAAATACATTTTTTTTTACGTACCTAATTGCATTACTTTCCGGACAGACCATGTATCTTGGCCGCTCGAGGTATACCGTCAAATCTATGTTACGAGACCTATACTAACATCTCCTGTGACACCCGGCGTTAGCCATACGTCGGCTCATCCCCACGTCTACATCCTTTGGCGCTCAGGTTAATTAACAAAACCTGAGTTAACCTAGTAACAATTACCATAACCAAATACAGCCTCCAGCCACGCAGCTGTACCCCTCCGGCTCGTATCATATACTCACAGTAGAAGTGCCTTGTCATGATTATTAATCTGTAAATTTTTCAGATTTTTTGAAGTGGAGCAAGACAGTTGCAAAAATCAAAAACCAATATCTGGTTATATTATTAACTTAATTTTTCATATTCTTTATAGAAGTGTATCATAAATGTATAAAAAAATTGTTAATTGGATATTTTCTAACTTTTCATTCGCAGAGGAGTAGCATATACGGTATATCATATTTTTACTTCATCAAATGGTCATTATGTGCAGGTTCAAAAGTAATAAATTAATAAAAATATTAAATAAATTAATATTTGAATATAACTTTAAAAGTTCCGAATGGAAAGGAAGCGAAGATTCTGGATATCGTTTTCGACCGTTCAGACCGTCGAGTCAAAGAATAATAAAACAATTAAAACGGTTTCATTTTGTTGCTTCAACGTTCGCTTCGTGGGCGTCCAAGAAAATCCTTGTCCTTTTCCCTTTCTAAAAAGGCAAAAACGGTTGTTGCCTTTTTTTAAAGAAAGGCATACTCACTTCATTTTGGGTGTTAAACATTCCTGTTGCAAGGACTGTTGCGATGTGGCGTAGAAGCTGATACACGTATTTTTCTGTCGAAGATTTTCAATCGCGTTGCGTCCGACAGATTTGGGCAGATCGGCGGGTGTTTAACATCAAAAAGAAAATAAAAAGTTAAAGTTATTTATGAACAATCGTTCACATGTTTTCATTTGCGTTCTTTATCTGTGGTTATTTTAATAGGCAATTAGTGAACAGTACCGGCAGAATATTACAGTAAAATGCTAATTAAAAGTGACAGTGAAGTGAAGTGACTTCAATGACCGGGCTATGACGATTATACTATCTCGGCGCAAAGGCGCTTGTTCACGATCACGCTTAGCCGCCAGGCTCGAAGCTGTCGCTTTCCGCGTCTGGGCGCTTGCATTTTTTGTGCTCTAATTAGTCCGTGTTTTTGCTTAACCCTTTAACTACTGTGGGCGCCTATAGGCGCTAAGAAATTTTGCGTTTGTGATACTGAGGGCGCCTATAGGCGCTCAACAAAGTTTGGCTTCTGACACTTTACATTAATATTAAATTCGTAATATTAATACTAATTCGGTTCGAAGAAATAAATAATATTGTATTTAATGTAGTGAAATTCAGTTTTTTGATTATTGTCATATATTTTTTACAAAAATGCATTCGTACCAAACAAATTCGTCGTTCTCGGCGCACATCGTAACTTAACTCCTGCCGTAAGGTACGATCGGTGCGTATCAAAGTCTGCCGTAGTCAAGGGTGTAATAATTCAAAAACGAAGCTTCAAATCTCATTTTTGTAAAGGGAAAAGTCGTTCAGAATCACGTCCACGGTCTACAACCCCCTTTCGGGACCTACACTAGTTGTGAGACACCCTGTATATCTGAGTAAAAGATTGTTTCACTTTATTTTCTACTCCCGTAAGTGATAATTTTATACTTTATTTTGTAAATAATGTTATTAATTCAAAATTTATTTCTTTAATTAAAAAAAAAATAACTTCATTTATTATCAAATTTTATGTTTCATATTCCAGCACACATCCTGTGTGGGCCAATAACTTTGTCACATACTGAAGATGTGAGTCACTGTAGTTCGTATATCGGTGGATTTTAATATCTTACACAATTATCAACTATGTTTAACAATTTTCAAGGACTGAAATAATTGGTTCCATGTTAAGCAATTAATGGGACGGTGCTGATGCTTTTATATAAAGAAATTTATTCATCACCTATAATTACTACTATACTAAATAACTTATCATTATTCTCAGAAACATTAACAATTTTTCCGTCCAGACATAACGGAATAACAAAAATTAATATTATACATACATGCGATTTTATTGATAACAAATAATTTTTGTTATTCTGAGCAGCAATACTATAACCTTTATTCGAACAACATTACAAGAAATCAGCGCCTTTTTTACCATTGATTTCTAACTTTTCTTTGCAATATATTTAAAGAAATAGAAATGAAAATTACAAACTCGTTATAGGTAGCTTTATAAAAATGGTAACTATGTAAAATTGTTAAAAAAATATTCTATAGTTTGATCATTTTTACTTGAAACATTCTTGCTAGTCACACTTTTGCAAAGTTTTAATTGATTAGTAAAGGCAATTGACAGAACTTCTTTATTTTTTATCAATTCATTTGGATTGTTCTTATACGTAATATAAGGTTTGCATTTTTTAAACATAAATCAAATTATTAAATTTACGGCTCAAACATTTCAAATCTGCAACAAATTTTTATAGTAAAGATACAATTTTTTAATTGAGTTAAATATTAAAAAAAATATGACTAGCAAGAATTAAATGGAATTCTGAAAAATTATTGTTAATTATCATTATTAAATAGAAAAATAATTTTTGCATTACAAGCATGTCACCGAAACATTTCCATTAATTAACCTTTAATCAAAGGTGAGTTGATGTAACCCACAAACTTATAAGACGAATACAACAGAATTGGTCGAAAACAAAGTTACCCTGAATGTGAAAGCTTTGGCAATAATTAGGGATTATTTTTATATATACAGTTACTATTTTTTATTTTCCTATGAAACTTATATTCTTTCGATTTCAACTTTTTCAAATTTCTGTTTAAAAATTGTCCTGTTATGACTACGCTTGAGATGGCGTGTAAAATCGCAAAGACCATTGATTGAATTTGGGAATCGAATACCCCAGGTAAATAGTAGAAAGCAGCAATATCGACAGTTCTTTCGATAGTTTACGAATAGTTTCGATTTTACCCGTTTATTTTTTTCCAATACAGTTTACTGATTATGTCTTCAATATAAATTCTCAGTATAAACAGCAATTTACATGTGTGTAAAATGCTGCAATACAATGTGTTTCATAATTTTATACTAAGATAAAGCAGATGATGCTCATTCCGAGTTACAGATTCTTTACATCACTTACTTTATTGGTTCTTATATAAAAAGAGGCACTGGGGTGACATTCCCACCCATTTTAACCGCGCGCACCTACTCTTTGCCCGCGGTATAACATGAAAACTTAGCCTATAACTAACGCGGGACATTTAAAAATCCACTATGCCGCTCACTCACTGGCTCGAGATAACCCTTTATATTATTGCGTTTTCTTCTAGTTCTGTAAGAATTTGGCGTGCTTCTTTCTCACAAGCGCTAAGGGCGCTTGATTTGTTGTTTAACGAATAATTTAAGTAAAGAAAAACTACTAATACTTAAAAGTGAATTAATTAACTTGAACAATTTAATTTAACTTTATAACTTCTTTAATTTAATTTAACAAAATCAACTTCAAAAACTAATTAAACAAACTGAATTTTACAAACTGAATTCCAATATTTTAAACTCTAAGGATACGTGTTAACGCTTTTTAGTTCTAAGATTTGAATGACAGATTTTGAACTGAACATCACAAAAAAAAGATAACTTGTTTTACAATTTGTTCTACGTACGTTAAATGAGACGTTTTTTTTTACAACTAGGCTTTAAAAAAAGGAAATTTGTTTTATACAATCAATTCTAATATACCCTGTGTTCATAATTACAATTTAAACTTTGCGCATTATATAAATTACAAATTTTGCCGCTGAGAGGCGCCACTGTGACACATACTGTGGTCACAGAGTATACCACAGGCGATACTAGACAAGGAAACCGCCCTCCTAGAAGGAGACAGAGGACACAACCAATTTAAATGCCCAAGTCAAATGAATCGGGAGTGCGCATGTGCATAGTGTACAAGTATGGCGGTCAAAAAAGAATAGTTTAAACCTGCACATTCACCAGTAATTTATTTGTAATAAATACTTTGTCATATCTCTGTAACACATTCATTTGTAATTTCTTGTGATATATAGTTTTTTCATTTTCTTATAAATTATTTGTAATAATCATTTCCGTAATACATATTCTTCAAATATATTTTGTAGAGTAATCATTTTCGTATATATCTTTCCTTTTTCAACTTTTCAACGTCGTAAAATTGATGCAACTACTTCGAAAGGCAATATTAGTAATATACAGAAAATTTATTGCAAATATATTCCAAATTATTAGAGGGTGACATAAAATTAGATTCACTTGATTTACATTTCCCGCTCGTTTGTACAGCCAATTTAAAGGGACAACGTTTTCGAGAGAACAAAGGTGCCGACAGAGAGTGTCGCCTCTGGTATACTCTGTGACTAGAGTCAGTTGTGACGTTGCCGGAAAGTACGGCGACACACAAGAATGAAAAAATCCAAAATTGTTATTAACCTTCATTGTTGGGAATTTATAATATAAATTACATTCTACGTGAAAAATACATTGTTTTATATACTTGATCAAAATTTATGATTTATTTCGTTTTCTTTTAAATTCATTGCAAATTTTATTATTTTTAACATCGTAACTACAAAGCCCACCTTCCTACTGGCCTTCGAAAGCACTATGCAGCACTTTAGAAAATTTGTTGCAGCTCAACCCGATAATGCATAATTTTATAGTTAACTTCGTGCTGAAGCAAGTATGAGAGGAATGATGGGCTGCCGGCGCGCATGCTTGAAAGGGAGAGTCTGATGTAACATCATGCGCGTTTTCTATGCACGCTAATGGCAACATCTACAACAACTACTACAATCTTATACACATAGACAAAATTCTAGGTGTAGCATTTAAAGGAAAATTGTGTTTTATCTTTCACAAAATATATCCCACCAGTACAATTTATCGGAATACATCATTTGTATCATATAACAGTGCTCCTCTGTGAAATCATAACAAATGTCGAAACTATTTCTTAGGATATGCTTTAGCCGCCTTTTACAAGTATATTGGACCCAAAACTGCTAACACCTTGTACAAATACATGGCATACACACACAAATGGAAAAAATACAATGCATCAAGACGTCTCGTCTACTTTCAAATTTGTGAAATGTTTGCAAAGTACCTGAATTTTATGAAAAGACAGACATAAGTAATAAGCAAAACATCCGATTAGCGAATGAAACAGCATGCGAAGACGCAAAGAAGTAAGGTCCAACTCCCATGTGGCCAATGGATCAGATTTTTTTCGTAGAGAATGGAACTGTGGCCAACGATGGACATCTAGTTAATTATACCCTTCCCTTTGGCAACACTTCCGTTTTCCTGGTAATGCTCGATGAATGGACTAATAAAAGGACTTGGTATAATCACTTTTTTAATTGATTCTTCTCAGGTTCCAAGTTCACCGAGGTTTCTTATTTTCATGTACCTGTTTCATAAGATACCCAACTGGGAAAACAGGATTCTACTCTAGAATGAGGCTAGTTGTCAGTCAAAATATGAGTTACGACTGGATCATTTTCGCGCATTATACACTAAAGGGGGTCAAATTGACTATGGCGCCATACTATTGGAATAAAGACCTTTGAACCTTCTCAAAGAGACATACAATACAAAATATTTCAGAGAGTTAGCATATACGAAGAAACCTTTAATATCATACTAAACATGACACACAATCCCCGTCTGAGGGAAAAAAATGTAGTCCAAACTAGGCCTCATTCATTGTCTCTGCCGTTAGCTTAACAGGCGCAGGCCGATGCACTGTTGTACGCGCCCTCAACCCCGTCTTGAGCAGCCCGAGGACCCGTATACAATGTATAGTATGAAAAGCTTTGATCCCTCGCATTGTCATCATTCTCACCTTCACCACGGCTTGTGGTAGCGGTTTTTTATAACGGATAATTTTTTGTACTTATCTTTCAAGAAAAGTGGTGGGAGTGTTTGTGTGTACGAATAAAGAAATCTCTAATCACTATCTGACATTACCAACAATAAACATGAAATTATATCAAAAATTAGCAGGAAGAGATAATTCAATGACACCATATACAAGTATTTGTTCGTGTTACGTGAGCAACTTGTTTATTTGGAATTCAACATATAAAAACTTTTTACATATTTAAAATTGACATGAGATTAGTAATTAATTTATGAAATAGATATTAGTTAATTTGATTAAAAACTATTAAGTTTTCTAAATTTTGTAACATTTAAAATAGAAATTATTTCCATATTTTTGCCTACGCGCGGTTCGCGGATGCTTTTACCGGCCCTTCTCTGAGCCCGCACACGAGTTTGACCTTCGCGGCAACTCCGCGGGTCCGATTCGATTGGCGCCCGATTCGAATCCTCGCGCTACCGAAACGAAAGCAAATTTGTTGGGCGGCCACAGACGCTTTCAGCGCCACGATGAACCGGAACGATACTATTGAAAACAGGAAAATGCTATACGACACGCGGACGATACGGCACAAAGCGGAAACCGATCAGTATGATTAAGTCACGGGGAACGAAAAGATACGGATGACTCTCGAATCGGCGACGAATAAGGCACGATCAGTCATAGGATATCGAGAGAGAGAAGCTAGTAGTAGTGGCGGGCATTCTTCAGGAAAAAGGACTCTAGACGCGGGAGTTAGACGAGAACTATAAGACCCGGAAGGGGGTCAGAGAGACAGTCGACAATGCGGGGAAAATAAAACAAAAGCGAAAAAAAAAAAAAAAAAAAAAAAAAAAAAAAAAAAAAAAAAATAAAAGAAAAAAAAATTAGTTTCATAGCGCCGACCGTTTATTTAAAGACTAATTAGACAATGACGAGTGAGTAAGTGTGACCCACTTGTAAACCGGTAAATCGCTGATTAAAACGAAACGTCGGCCGGTACTCGGCACCAGGCGCGAGATACGGTTTGTAACGGGACAAGGTTTTAATATCCACAGTAACGTATATACGGCACCAAATTCCCTAGAATGCCTTTCGCGATTTCACGGCCGCAATACGTACTAGACGGAAGCGGAACGCACACAATAACGCTAACGGCAGAACGCGAACTTAATCCTAGGGTGCGAGATGATTCCTGTAATGGGCGACCGTCTAGTAGAGAGAGTCTAGAGCGACAAATAGCGGTTTTTCGATACCATACAACCTGCAAACTTTAACAATACTGCTCCAGTAATTAATGAGAACAATGAACTCGGGGGACGCGGGGAGGAGGGCCCCAATTCAAAGTAAAACGCGATAGATTGTGCCTAACGCAGGTACCAATTACCTGTTACGAGCCACGGAGGTGGGTACAGAGCCGTGATGGCTGGGGGGGGCTGTATTACGTTACTGGTGTTATGTTACTAGGCTACACTCAGGTTTAGTTAATTAACCTGAGCGTCAAAGGTAAAGTAGACGCGGGGATGAAGCCCGACGTATGGCTAAAATCGCCGGGTGGCCCCAGGAGGTTGGCTGAAAAACAAACAAAACACCCCCCCCACAAAAAAAACAAAAAAGGAGAACAAAAAAAAAACCGCCGCACCCCCCCCCCCCCCCCCCCCCCCCCAACAGGCACACACGCACAAAAGGAGACAAAGACCGCAGCCCGAAAAAAGCGCCCCCCTCCAAAAAAAAAAAAAAAAAAAAAAAGAAAAACACGCAACAAAGTGGTGAACTGAGCCGGCCGTAATGGCTAACGCCGGGTGTCACAGGAGTTAAAGGTCAAAGACGTGGGGATGATGCCGACGTATGGCTAATGCCGGGTGGGACACTGGAAGTGATATGTGAACTGAGTCGACGTATGGCTAACGCCCCCCTGGGTGTCCAACAGGAAAATGTTTAGTATTAGAACTCCGTTATACGTAGATTTGACGGTATACCTCGAGCGGCTAAGATATACCGACTGGTGGGTTGTTTGGACTTGTGTTATAATTCAATTCGAGGCGAATAGTTAAGTATAAAAATCAGCAATCAAGTATATTCTCCCAAAACCGGGGTTCTACAAGTGTTGCAGTGTACGTGTCGGTTAAGGTGACTCTAATTACGCAAGAGTTTAAGATATTACTTTGATTAGAATTTACTGAGTTTCAAATAGTTTCGACTCCGACAATGCTAGTGAATCTATTCCTGCCTAGTTTTAACGGAAACGAGCGAAACGGGGACCCAAGAATATATGTCAAATAAAAATGCCTAACAGCTAATTTTACTGTATGGTAAATGTAATTCTCGAAAGGGACTTTAACCGATCTCGATTGAAAAGGACTCTACTCTAAACTTGACGTGATAACCGTATAGAACTCGGACAGAGATTCCGCGTTAGTCTACGTTCATGAATTGACTGGGCTCGGACACGTCTTCTCCACAAACCCTTTTTATACCCGAAAATTGGGGTGGAAAACGAGTAGTGGTGAGGAATCGGTGGGTAACGGATCAACGCGAAAGCTTTTAGTCTAACGAATTTTCATCG
>JASVEB010000107.1:0-21513 GCA_036983795.1 Megachile lagopoda | reverse complement strand
ATTTTTGAATTTTTTTGAATTTTTTAAATTTTTTAAATTTTTTCAATTTTATCGATATTTGCAACATTGTTGCTATCAACAACATTGTGAATATTATCAATATTTTCAATATTATCGATTTTTGAAATTTTTTGAATTTTTTCAAATTTTTTCAATTTTTCAATTTTATCGATATTTGCAACATTGTTGCAATCATCAACATTGTGAATATTATCAATATTATCAATATTATCAATATTATCGATTTTTGAAATTTTTTGAATTTTTCAAATTTTTTCAATTTTTTCAATTTTATCGATATTTGCAACATTGTTGCAATCATCAACATTGTGAATATTATCAATATTATTGATTTTATCAATATTATCGATTTTTGAAATTTTTTGAATTTTTCAAATTTTTTCAACTTTTTCAGTTTTATCGATATTTGCAACATTGTTGCAATCATCAACATTGTGAATATTATCAATATTATTGGTATTATCAATATTATCGATTTTTGAAATTTTTTGAATTTTTCAAATTTTTCAATTTTTTCAATTTTATCGATATTTGCAACATTGTTGCCAACATCAACATTGTGAATATTATCAATATTATCATATTATCATATTATCGATTTTTGAAATTTTTTGAATTTTTCAAATTTTTTCAATTTTTCAATTTTATCGATATTTGCAACATTGTTGCAATCATCAACATTGTGAATATTATCAATATTATATCAATATTATCGATTTTTGAAGTTTTTTGAATTTTTCAAATTTTTCAATTTTTTCAATTTTATCGATATTTGCAACATTGTTGCAATCATCAACATTGTGAATATTATCAATATTATCAATATTATTGAATTTTGAATTTTTTGAATTTTCAAATTTTTTCAATTTTTTCAATTTTATCGATATTTGCAACATTGTTGCAATCATCAACATTGTGAATATTATCAATATTATTGATATTATCAATATTATCGATTTTTGAAATTTTTTGAATTTTTCAAATTTTTTCAATTTTTTCAATTTTATCGATATTTGCAACATTGTTGCAATCATCAACATTGTGAATATTATCAATATTATCAATATTATCAATATTATTGATTTTTGAAATTTTTTGAATTTTTCAAATTTTTTCAATTTTTCAATTTTATCGATATTTGCAACATTGTTGCAATCATCAACATTGTGAATATTATCAATATTATCAATATTATCAATATTATCGATTTTTGAAATTCTTTGAATTTTTCAAATTTTTTCAATTTTTTCAATTTTATCGATATTTGCAACATTGTTGCAATCATCAACATTGTGAATATTATCAATATTATCAATATTATCAATATTATCGATTTTTGGAAATTTTTTGAATTTTTCAAATTTTTTCAATTTTTTCAATTTTATCGATATTTGCAACATTGTTGCAATCATCAACATTGTGAATATTATCAATATTATTGATATTATCAATATTATCGATTTTTGAAATTTTTTGAATTTTTCAAATTTTTTCAATTTTTCAATTTTATCGATATTTGCAACATTGTTGCAATCATCAACATTGTGAATATTATCAATATTATTGATATTATCAATATTATCGATTTTTGAAATTTTTTGAATTTTTCAAATTTTTTCAATTTTTTCAATTTTATCGATATTTGCAACATTGTTGCAATCATCAACATTGTGAATATTATCAATATTATCAATATTATCAATATTATCGATTTTTGAAATTTTTTGAATTTTTCAAATTTTTTCAATTTTTTCAATTTTATCGATATTTGCAACATTGTTGCAATCATCAACATTGTGAATATTATCAATATTATCGATATTATCAATATTATCGATTTTTGAAATTTTTTGAATTTTTCAAATTTTTTCAATTTTTTCAATTTTATCGATATTTGCAACATTGTTGCAATCATCAACATTGTGAATATTATCAATATTATCAATATAATCGATTTCCGAAATTTTTTGAATTTTAAAAATTATTTCAATTTTTTCAATTTTATCGATATTTGCAACATTGTTGCATTCATCAACATTGTGAATATTATCAATATTATCAATATTATCAATAATATCGATTTTTGAAATTTTTTGAATTTTTCAAATTTTTTCAATTTTTTCAATTTTATCGATATTTGCAACATTGTTGCAATCATCAACATTGTGAATATTATCAATATTATCGATTTTTTAAATTTTTTGAATTTTTCAAATTTTTTCAATTTTTTCAATTTTATCGATATTTGCAACATTGTTGCAATCAGCAACATTGCGAATATTATCAATATTAATGATATTATCAATATTATCGATTTTTGAAATTTTTTGAATTTTTCAAATTTTTTCAATTTTTTCAATTTTATCGATATTTGCAACATTGTTGCAATCATCAACATTGTGAATATTATCAATATTATCGATTTTTGAAATTTTTTGAATTTTTCAAATTTTTTCAATTTTTCAATTTTATCGATATTTGCAACATTGTTGCAATCATCAACATTGTGAATATTATCAATATTATTGATATTATCAATATTATCGATTTTTGAAATTTTTTGAATTTTTCAAATTTTTTCAATTTTTTCAATTTTATCGATATTTGCAACATTGTTGCAATCATCAACATTGTGAATATTATCAATATTATCAATATTTACGATTTTTGAAATTTTTTGAATTTTTCAAATTTTTTCAATTTTTTCAATTTTATCGATATTTGCAACATTGTTGCAATCATCAACATTGTGAATATTATCAATATTATTGATATTATCAATATTATCGATTTTTGAAATTTTTTGAATTTTTCAAATTTTTTCAATTTTTCAATTTTATCGATATTTGCAACATTGTTGCAATCATCAACATTGTGAATATTATCAATATTATAGATATTATCATTATTATAGATTTTTGAAATTTTTTGAATTTTTCAAATTTTTTCAATTTTTCAATTTTATCGATATTTGCAACATTGTTGCAATCATCAACATTTTGAATATTATCAATATTGTCCATATTATCAATATTATCGATTTTTGAAATTTTTTGAATTTTTCAAATTTTTTCAATTTTTTCAATTTTATCGATATTTGCAACATTGTTGCAATCATCAACATTGTGAATATTATCAATATTATCAATATTATCGATTTTTGAAATTTTTTGAATTTTTCAAATTTTTTCAATTTTTTCAATTTTATCGATATTTGCAACATTGTTGCAATCATCAACATTGTGAATATTATCAATATTATCAGTATTATCAATATTATCGATTTTTGAAATTTTTTGAATTTTTCAAATTTTTTCAATTTTTTCAATTTTATCGATATTTGCAACATTGTTGCAATCATCAACATTGTGAATATTATCAATATTATCAATATTATCAATATTATCGATTTTTGAAATTTTTTGAATTTTTCAAATTTTTTCAATTTTTTCAATTTTATCGATATTTGCAACATTGTTGCAATCATCAACATTGTGAATATTATCAATATTATCAATATTATCAGTATTTACGATTTTTGAAATTTTTTGAATTTTTCAAATTTTTTCAATTTTTCAATTTTATCGATATTTGCAACATTGTTGCAAACATCAACATTGTGAATATTATCAATATTAGTGATATTATCAATATTATCGATTTTTAAAATTTTTTGAATTTTTCAAATTTTTTCAATTTTTTCAATTTTATCGATATTTGCAACATTGTTGCAATCATCAACATTGTGAATATTATCAATATTATTGATATTATCAATATTTTCGATTTTTGAAATTTTTTGAATTTTTCAAATTTTTTCAATTTTTTCAATTTTATCGATATTTGCAACATTGTTGCAATCATCAACATTGTGAATATTATCAATATTATCAATATTATCGAATTTTGAAATTTTTTGAATTTTTTGAATTTTTCAAATTTTTTCAATTTTTTCAATTTTATCGATATTTGCAACATTGTTGCAATCATCAACATTGTGAATATTATCAATATTATCAATATTATCAATATTATCGATTTTTGAAATTTTTTGAATTTTTCAAATTTTTTCAATTTTTTCAATTTTATCGATATTTGCAACATTGTTGCAATCATCAACATTGTGAATATTATCAATATTATTGATATTATCAATATTATCGATTTTTGAATTTTTTGAATTTTTCAAATTTTTTCAATTTTTTCAATTTTATCGATATTTGCAACATTGTTGCAATCATCAACATTGTGAATATTATCAATATTATCAATATTATCAATATTATCGATTTTTGAAATTTTTTGAATTTTTCAAATTTTTTCAATTTTTTCAATTTTATCGATATTTGCAACATTGTTGCAATCATCAACATTGTGAATATTATCAATATTATCGATATTATCAATATTATCGATTTTTGAAATTTTTTGAATTTTTCAAATTTTTTCAATTTTTTCAATTTTATCGATATTTGCAACATTGTTGCAATCATCAACATTGTGAATACTATCAATATTATCAGTATTATCAATATAATCGATTTTTGAAATTTTTAAAATTTTTTCAATTTTTCAATTTTATCGATATTTGCAACATTGTTGCAATCATCAACATTGTGAATGCAATCAATATTATCAATATTATCAATATTATCGATTTTTGAAATTTTTTGAATTTTTCAAATTTTTTCAATTTTTCAATTTTATCGATATTTGCAACATTGTTGCAATCATCAACATTGTGAATATTATCAATATTATCATATTATCATTTATCGATTTTTGAAATTTTTTGAATTTTTCAAATTTTTTCAATTTTTCAATTTTATCGATATTTGCAACATTGTTGCAATCATCAACATTGTGAATATTATCAATATTATCAATATTATCAATATTATCGATTTTTGAATTTTTTGAATTTTTCAAATTTTTTCAATTTTTTCAATTTTATCGATATTTGCAACATTGTTGCAATCATCAACATTGTGAATATTATCAATATTATTGATATTAACAATATTATCGATTTTTGAAATTTTTTGAATTTTCAAATTTTTTCAATTTTTTCAATCTTATCCATATTTGCAACATTGTTGCAATAACCAACATTGTGAACATTAACAATATTATCGATTTTTCAAATTTTTTGAATTTTTCAAATTTTTTCAATTTTTTCAATTTTATCGATATTTGCAACATTGTTGCAATCATCAACATTGTGAATATTATCAATATTATTGATATTATCAATATTATCGATTTTCGAAATTTTTTGAATTTTTTCAAATTTTTTAAATTTTTTCAATTTTATCGATATTTGCAACATTGTTGCAATCATCAACATTGTGAATATTATCAATATTATCAATATTATCGATTTTTGAAATTTTTTGAATTTTTCAAATTTTTTCAATTTTTTCAATTTTATCGATATTTGCAACATTGTTGCAATCATCAACATTGTGAATATTATCAATATTATCAATATCATTATTATCGATTTTTTAAATTTTTTGAATTTTTCAAATTTTTTCAATTTTTCAATTTTATCGATATTTGCAACATTGTTGCAATCATCAACATTGTGAATATTATCAATATTATTGATATTATCAATATTATCGATTTTCGAAATTTTTTGAATTTTTTCAAATTTTTTAAATTTTTTCAATTTTATCGATATTTGCAACATTGTTGCAATCATCAACATTGTGAATATTATCAATATTATCAATATTATCAATATTATCGATTTTTGAAATTTTTTGAATTTTACCAATTTTTTCAATTTTTCAATTTTATCGATATTTGCAACATTGTTGCAATCATCAACATTGTGAATATTATCAATATTATCATATTATCATATTATCGATTTTTGAAATTTTTTGAATTTTTCAAATTTTTTCAATTTTTTCAATTTTATCGATATTTGCAACATTGTTGCAATCATCAACATTGTGAATATTATCAATATTATCGATATTATCAATATTATCGATTTTTGAAATATTTTGAATTTTTCAAATTTTTTCAATTTTATCGATATTTGCAACATTGTTGCAATCATCAACATTGTGAATATTATCAATATTATCGATATTATCAATACTATCGATTTATGAAATATTTTGAATTTTTAAAATTTTTTCAATTTTATCGATATTTGCAACATTGTTGCAATCATCAACATTGTGAATATTATCAATATTATTAATATTATCAATATTATCGATTTTTGAAATTTTTTGAATTTTTCAAATCTTTTCAATTTTTTCAATTTTATCGATATTTGCAACATTGTTGCAATCATCAACATTGTGAATATTATCAATGTTATTGATATTATCAATATTATCGATTTTTGAAATTTTTTGAATTTTTCAAATTTTTTCAATTTTTTCAATTTTATCGATATTTGCAACATTGTTGCAATCATCAACATTGTGAATGTTATCAGTATTATGATATTATCAATATTATCGATTTTTGAAATTTTTTGAATTTTTCAAATTTTTTCAATTTTTTCAATTTTATCGATATTTGCAACATTGTTGCAATCATCAACATTGTGAATATTATCAATATTATCAATATTATCAATATTTACGATTATTGAAATTTTTTGAATTTTTCAAATTTTTTCAATTTTTCAATTTTATCGATATTTGCAACATTGTTGCAATCATCAACATTGTGAATATTATCAATATTATTGATATTATCAATATTATCGATTTTTGAAATTTTTGAATTTTTTGAATTTTTTCAAATTTTTTCAATTTTTCAATTTTATCGATATTTGCAACATTGTTGCAATCATCAACATTGTGAATATTATCAATATTATCAGTATTATCAATATTATCGATTTTTGAAATTTTTTGAATTTTTCAAATTTTTTCAATTTTTTCAATTTTATCGATATTTGCAACATTGTTGCAATCATCAACATTGTGAATATTATCAATATTATCATATTATCATTTATCGATTTTTGAAATTTTTTGAATTTTTCAAATTTTTTCAATTTTTCAATTTTATCGATATTTGCAACATTGTTGCAATCATCAACATTGTGAATATTATCAATATTATGATATTATCAATATTATCGATTTTTGAATTTTTTTGAATTTTTCAAATTTTTTCAATTTTTTCAATTTTATCGATATTTGCAACATTGTTGCAATCATCAACATTGTGAATATTATCAATATTATCAATATTATCAATATTATCGATTTTTGGATTTTTTGAATTTTTCAAATTTTTTCAATTTTTCAATTTTGTCGATATTTGCAACACTGTTGCAAACATCAACATTGTGAATATTATCAATATTATCGATTTTTGAAATTTTCTTAATTTATTGTATTTTTCAAATTTTTTCAATTTTTTCAATTTTATCGATATTTGCAACATTGTTGCAATCATCAACATTGTGAATATTATCAATATTATCAATATTATCAATATTTTCGATTCTCGAAATTTTTTGAATTTTTCAAATTTTTTCAATTTTTCAATTTTATCGATATTTGCAACATTGTTGCAATCATCAACATTGTGAATATTATCAATATTATTGATATTATCAATATTATCGACTTTTGAAATTTTTTTAATTTTCCAAATTTTTTCAATTTTTTCAATTTTATCGATATTTGCAACATTGTTGCAATCATCAACATTGTGAATATTATCAATATTATCAATATTTACGATTTTTGAAATTTTTTGAATTTTTCAAATTTTTTCAATTTTTTCAATTTTATCGATATTTGCAACATTGTTGCAATCATCAACATTGTGAATATTATCAATATTATCAATATTATCAATATTATCGATTTTTGAAATTTTTTGAATTTTTCAAATTTTTTCAATTTTTTCAATTTTATCGATATTTGCAA
This sequence comes from Megachile lagopoda, assembly GCA_036983795.1. Classification (NCBI taxonomy): domain Eukaryota; kingdom Metazoa; phylum Arthropoda; class Insecta; order Hymenoptera; family Megachilidae; genus Megachile; species Megachile lagopoda. The sequence continues at coordinate 13,573 of JASVEB010000107.1, read as the reverse complement.
CATTGTTGCAATCATCAACATTGTGAATATTATCAATATTATCGATATTATCAATATTATCGATTTTTGAAATATTTTGAATTTTTCAAATTTTTTCAATTTTTTCAATTTTATCGATATTTGCAACATTGTTGCAATCATCAACATTGTGAATATTATCAATATTATCAATATTATCGATTTTTGAAATTTTTTGAATTTTTCAAATTTTTTCAATTTTTCAATTTTATCGATATTTGCAACATTGTTGCAAGCATCAACATTGTGAATATTATCAATATTATGATATTATCAATATTACGATTTTTGAATTTTTTGAATTTTTCAAATTTTTTCAATTTTTCAATTTTATCGATATTTGCAACATTGTTGCAATCATCAACATTGTGAATATTATCAATATTATCGATATTATCAATATTATCGATTTTTGAAATTTTTTGAATTTTTCAAATTTTTTCAATTTTTTCAATTTTATCGATATTTGCAACATTGTTGCAATCATCAACATTGTGAATATTATCAATATTATCAATATTTACGATTTTTGAAATTTTTTGAATTTTTCAAATTTTTTCAATTTTTCAATTTTATCGATATTTGCAACATTGTTGCAATCATCAACATTGTGAATATTATCAATATTATCAATATTATCAATATTATCGATTTTTGAAATTTTTTGAATTTTTCAAATTTTTTCAATTTTTTCAATTTTATCGATATTTGCAACATTGTTGCAATCATCAACATTGTGAATATTATCAATATTATCATATTATCAATATTATCGATTTTTGAAATTTTTTGAATTTTTCAAATTTTTTCAATTTTTCAATTTTATCGATATTTGCAACATTGTTGCAATCATCAACATTGTGAATATTATCAATATTATCATATTATCAATATTATCGAATTTTGAAATTTTTTGAATTTTTCAAATTTTTTCAATTTTTCAATTTTATCGATATTTGCAACATTGTTGCAATCATCAACATTGTGAATATTATCAATATTATCAATATTATCAATATTATCGATTTTTGAAATTTTTTGAATTTTTCAAATTTTTTCAAATTTTTCAATTTTATCGATATTTGCAACATTGTTGCAATCATCAACATTGTGAATATTATCAATATTATTGATATTATCAATATTATCGACTTTTGAATTTTTTGAATTTTCAAATTTTTTCAATTTTTTCAATTTTATCGATATTTGCAACATTGTTGCAATCATCAACATTGTGAATATTATCAATATTATCGATTTTTGAAATTTTTTGAATTTTTCAAATTTTTTCAATTTTTCAATTTTATCGATATTTGCAACATTGTTGCAATCATCAACATTGTGAATATTATCAATATTGTAAATATTATCAATATTATCGATTTTTGGAAATTTTTTGAATTTTTCAAATTTTTTCAATTTTTCAATTTTATCGATATTTGCAACATTGTTGCAATCATCAACATTGTGAATATTATCAATATTATTGATATTATCAATATTATCGATTTTTGAAATTTTTTGAATTTTTCAAATTTTTTCAATTTTTTCAATTTTATCGATATTTGCAACATTGTTGCAATCATCAACATTGTGAATATTATCAATATTATCAATATTATCGATTTTTGAAATTTTTTGAATTTTTCAAATTTTTTCAATTTTTCAATTTTATCGATATTTGCAACATTGTTGCAATCATCAACATTGTGAATATTATCAATATTATCAATATTTACGATTTTTGAAATTTTTTGAATTTTTCAAATTTTTTCAATTTTTCAATTTTATCGATATTTGCAACATTGTTGCAATCATCAACATTGTGAATATTATCAATATTATCAATATTATCAATATTATCGATTTTTGAAATTTTTTGAATTTTTCAAATTTTTTCAATTTTTCAATTTTATCGATATTTGCAACATTGTTGCAATCATCAACATTGTGAATATTATCAATATTATTTATATCATCAATATTATCGATGTTTGAAATTTTTGGAATTTTTCAAATTTTTTCAAATTTGTCAATTTTATCGATATTTGCAACATTGTTGCAATCATCAACATTATGAATATTATCAATATTATCAATATTATCGATTTTTGAAATTTTTTGAATTTTTCAAATTTCTTCAATTTTTTCAATTTTATCGATATTTGCAACATTGGTGCTTTCAACAACATAGCGAATATTATCAATATTATCAATATTATCAATATTATCGATTTTTGAAATTTTTTGAATTTTTCAAATTTTTTCAATTTTTCAATTTTATCGATATTTGCAACATTGTTGCAATCATCAACATTGTGAATATTATCAATATTATCAATATTTACGATTTTTGAAATTTTTTGAATTTTTCAAATTTTTTCAATTTTTCAATTTTATCGATATTTGCAACATTGTTGCAATCATCAACATTGTGAATATTATCAATATTATTAATATTATCAATATTATCGATTTTAAAAATTTTTTGAATTTTTCAAATTTTTTCAATTTTTTCAATTTTATCGATATTTGCAACATTGTTGCAATCATCAACATTGTGAATATTATCAATATTATGGATATTATCAATTTATCGATTTTTGAAATTTTTTGAATTTTTCAAATTTTTTCAATTTTTCAATTTTATCGATATTTGCAACATTGTTGAAATCATCAACATTGTGAATATTATCAATATTATTATCGATTTTTGAAATTCTTTGAATTTTTTGAATTTTTTCAATTTTTTCAATTTTATCGATATTTGCAACATTGTTGCAATCATCAACATTGTGAATATTATCAATATTATTATCAATATTTACGATTTTTGAAATTTTTTGAATTTTTCAAATTTTTTCAATTTTTCAATTTTATCAATATTTGCAACATTGTTGAAATCATCAACATTGTGAATATTATCAATATTATCGATATTATCAATATTATCGATTTTTGAAATTTTTTGAATTTTTCAAATTTTTTCAATTTTTCAATTTTATCGATATTTGCAACATTGTTGCAATCATCAACATTGTGAATATTATCAATATTATCAATATTATCAATATTATCGATTTTTGAAATTTTTTGAATTTTTCAAATTTTTTCAATTTTTTCAATTTTATCGATATTTGCAACATTGTTGCAATCATCAACATTGTGAATATTATCAATATTATCATATTATCAATATTATCGATTTTGAAATTTTTTGAATTTTTCAAATTTTTTCAATTTTTCAATTTTATCGATATTTGCAACATTGTTGCAATCATCAACATTGTGAATATTATCAATATTATATTATCAATATTACGATTTTTGAAATTTTTTGAATTTTTCAAATTTTTTCAATTTTTTCAATTTTATCGATATTTGCAACATTGTTGCAATCATCAACATTGTGAATATTATCAATATTATCAATATTATCAATATTATCGATTTTTGAAATTTTTTGAATTTTTCAAATTTTTTCAATTTTTCAATTTTATCGATATTTGCAACATTGTTGCAATCATCAACATTGTGAATATTATCAATATTATCAATATTATCGATTTTTGAAATTTTTTGAATTTTTCAAATTTTTTCAATTTTTTCAATTTTATCGATATTTGCAACATTGTTGCAATCATCAACATTGTGAATATTATCAATATTATTGATATTATCAATATTATCGATTTTTGAAATTTTTTGAATTTTTCAAATTTTTTCAATTTTTTCAATTTTATCGATATTTGCAACATTGTTGCAATCATCAACATTGTGAATATTATCAATATTATCAATATTACGATTTTTGAAATTTTTTGAATTTCTCAAATTTTTTCAATTTTTCAATTTTATCGATATTTGCAACATTGTTGCAATCATCAACATTGTGAATATTATCAATATTATCATATTATCAATATTATCGATTTTTGAAATTTTTTGAATTTTTCAAATTTTTTCAATTTTTTCAATTTTATCGATATTTGCAACATTGTTGCAATCATCAACATTGTGAATATTATCAATATTATCGATATTATCAATATTATCGATTTTTGAAATTTTTTGAATTTTTCAAATTTTTTCAATTTTTTCAATTTTATCGATATTTGCAACATTGTTGCAATCATCAACATTGTGAATATTTCCAATATTATGAATATTATTAATATTATCGATTTTTGAAATTTTTTGAATTTTTCAAATTTTTTCAATTTTTCAATTTTATCGATATTTGCAACATTGTTGCAAACATCAACATTGTGAATATTATCAATATTATCGATTTTTGAAATTTTCTTAATTTATTGAATTTTTCAAATTTTTTCAATTTTTCAATTTTATCGATATTTGCAACATTGTTGCAATCATCAACATTGTGAATATTATGAATATTATCAATATTATCGATTTTTGAAATTTTTTGAATTTTTCAAATTTTTTCAATTTTTCAATTTTATCGATATTTGCAACATTGTTGCAATCATCAACATTGTGAATATTATCAATATTATCGATATTATCAATATTATCGATTTTTGAAATATTTTGAATTTTTCAAATTTTTTCAATTTTTTCAATTTTATCGATATTTGCAACATTGTTGCAATCATCAACATTGTGAATATTATCAATATTATTGATATTATCAATATAATCGATTTTTGAAATTTTTTTTTCAAATTTTTTCAATTTTTCAATTTTATCGATATTTGCAACATTGTTGCAATCATCAACATTGTGAATATTATCAATATTATTGATATTATCAATATTATCGATTTTTGAAATTTTTTGAATTTTTCAAATTTTTTCAATTTTTTCAATTTTATCGATATTTGCAACATTGTTGCAATCATCAACATTGTGAACATTATCAATATTATCGATTTTTGAAATTTTTTGAATTTTTCAAATTTTTTCAATTTTTCAATTTTATCGATATTTGCAACATTGTTGCAATCATCAACATTGTGAATATTATCAATATTATTGATATTATCAATATTATCGATTTTTGAAATTTTTTGAATTTTTCAAATTTTTTCAATTTTTTCAATTTTATCGATATTTGCAACATTGTTGCAATCATCAACATTGTGAATATTATCAATATTATCAATATTATCAATATTATCGATTTTTGAAATTTTTTGAATTTTTCAAATTTTTTCAATTTTTTCAATTTTATCGATATTTGCAACATTGTTGCAATCATCAACATTGTAAATATTATCAATATTATCAATATTATCAATATTATCGATTTTTGAAATTTTTTGAATTTTTCAAATTTTTTCAATTTTTCAATTTTATCGATATTTGCAACATTGTTGCAAGCATCAACATTGTGAATATTGCCAATATTATCAATATTATCAATATTATCGATTTTTGAAATTTTTTGAATTTTTCAAATTTTTTCAATTTTTTCAATTTTATCGATATTTGCAACATTGTTGCTGTCATCAACATTCTGAATATTATCAATATCATCAGTTTTATCGATTTTTGGAGTTTTTTGAATTTTTCAAATTTTTTCAATTTTTCAATTTTATCGATATTTGCAACATTGTTGCAATCATCAACATTGTGAATATTATCAATATTATCAGTTTTATCGATTTTTGAATTTTTTTGAATTTTTCAAATTTTTTCAATTTTTTCAATTTTATCGATATTTGCAACATTGTTGCAATCATCAACATTGTGAATATTATCAATATTATCAATATTATCAATATTATCGATTTTTGAAATTTTTTGAATTTTTCAAATTTTCTCAATTTTTCAATTTTATCGATATTTGCAACATTGTTGCAATCATCAACATTGTGAATATTATCAATATTATTGATATTATCAATATTATCGATTTTTGAATTTTTTGAATTTTTCAAATTTTTTCAATTTTTCAATTTTATCGATATTTGCAACATTGTTGCTATCATCAACATTGTGAATATTATCAATATTTTCAATATTATCAACTTATCGATTTTTTCCAATTTTTTGAATTTTTCAAATTTTTTCAATTTTTTCAATTTTATCGATATTTGCAACATTGTTGCAATCATCAACATTGTGAATATTATCAATATTATTGCTATTATCAATATTATCGATTTTTGAAATTTTTTGAATTTTCAATTTCAATGATTTTGCAAATTTATTTCAAATTTTTATCAATATTTGAATTTTCAATTTTTTCAATTTTTTCGATATTTGCAACATTGTTGCAATCATCAACATTGTGAATATTATCAATATTATCAATATTATCGATTTTTGAATTTTTTGAATTTTTCAAATTTTTTCAATTTTTTCAATTTTATCGATATTTGCAACATTGTTGCAATCATCAACATTGTGAATATTATCAATATTATTGATATTATCAATATTATCGATTTTTGAAATTTTTTGAATTTTTCAAATTTTTTCAATTTTTTCAATTTTATCGATATTTGCAACATTGTTGCAATCATCAACATTGTGAATATTATCAATATTATCAATATTATCAATATTATCGATTTTTGAAATTTTTTGAATTTTTCCAATTTTTTCAATTTTTCAATTTTATCGATATTTGCAACATTGTTGCTATCATCAACATTGTGAATATTTTCAATATTATCAATATTATCAATATTATCGATTTTTGAAATTTTTTGAATTTTTCAAATTTTTTCAATTTTTTCAATTTTATCGATATTTGCAACATTGTTGCAATCATCAACATTGTGAATATTATCAATATTATCAATATTATCAATATTATCGATTTTTGAAATTTTTTGAATTTTTCAAATTTTTTCAATTTTTCAATTTTATCGATATTTGCAACATTGTTGCAATCATCAACATTGTGAATACTATCAATATTATCAATATTCACGATTTTGAATTTTTGAATTTTCAAATTTATTCAATTTTTCAATTTTATCGATATTTGCAACATTGTTGCAATCATCAACATTGTGAATATTATCAATATTATCGTATTCTGAAATTTTTTGAATTTTTCAAATTTTTTCAATTTTTCAATTTTATCGATATTTGCAACATTGTTGCAATCATCAACATTGTGAATATTATCAATATTATTGATATTATCAATATTATCGATTTTTGAAATTTTTTGAATTTTTCAAATTTTTTCAATTTTTCAATTTTATCGATATTTGCAACATTGTTGCAATCATCAACATTGTGAATATTATCAATATTATCAATATTATCGAATTTTGAATTTTTCAAATTTTTTCAATTTTTCAATTTTATCGATATTTGCAACATTGTTGCAATCATCAACATTGTGAATATTATCAACATTATTGATATTATCAATATTATCGACTTTTGAAATTTTTTGAATTTTTCAAATTTTTTCAATTTTTCAATTTTATCGATATTTGCAACATTGTTGCAATCATCAACATTGTGAATATTATCAATATTATATATTATCAATATTATCGATTTTTGAAATTTTTTGAATTTTTCAAATTTTTTCAATTTTTCAATTTTATCGATATTTGCAACATTGTTGCAATCATCAACATTGTGAATATTATCAATATTATCAATATTATCGATTTTTGAAATTTTTTGAATTTTTCAAATTTTTTCAATTTTTTCAATTTTATCGATATTTGCAACATTGTTGCAATCATCAACATTGTGAATACTATCAATATTATCAATATTATCAATATTATCGATTTTTGAAATTTTTTGAATTTTTCAAATTTTTTCAATTTTTCAATTTTATCGATATTTGCAACATTGTTGCAATCATCAACATTGTGAATATTATCAATATTATGATATTATCAATATTATCGATTTTTGAAATTTTTTGAATTTTTCAAATTTTTTCAATTTTTCAATTTTATCGATATTTGCAACATTGTTGCAATCATCAACATTGTGAATATTATCAGTATTATCAATATTATCAATATTATCGATTTTTGAAATTTTTTGAATTTTTCAAATTTTTTCAATTTTTCAATTTTATCGATATTTGCAACATTGTTGCAATCATCAACATTGTGAATATTATCAATATTATTGATATTATCAATATTATCGATTTTTGAAATTTTTTGAATTTTTCAAATTTTTTCAATTTTTTCAATTTTATCGATATTTGCAACATTGTTGCAATCATCAACATTGTGAATATTATCAATATTATCAATATTATCGATTTTTGAAATTTTTTGAATTTTTCAAATTTTTTCAATTTTTTCAATTTTATCGATATTTGCAACATTGTTGCAATCATCAACATTGTGAATATTATCAATATTATCAGTATCATCGGTTTTATCGATTTTTTAAATTTTTTGAATTTTTCAAATTTTTTCAATTTTTCAATTTTATCGATATTTGCAACATTGTTGCAATCATCAACATTGTGAATATTACCAATATTATCAATATTATCAGTATTATCGCATTTTGAAATTTTTTGAATTTTTCAAATTTTTTCAATTTTTCAATTTTATCCGTATTTGCAACATTGTTGAAATCATCAACATTGTTAATATTATCAGTATTATTGATATTATCAATATTGTCGATTTTTGAAATTTTTTGAATTTTTCAAATTTTTTCAATTTTTTCAATTTTATCGATATTTGCAACATTGTTGCAATCATCAACATTGTGAATATTATCAATATTATGATATTATCAATATTTTCGATTTTTGTAATTTTTTGAATTTTTCAAATTTTTTCCTTTTTTTCAATTTTATCGATATTTGCAACATTGTTGCAATCATCAACATTGTGAATATTATCAATATTATCGATATTATCAATATTATCGATTTTTGAAATTTTTTGAATTTTTCAAATTTTTTCAATTTTTTCAATTTTATCGATATTTGCAACATTGTTGCAATCATCAACATTGTGAATATTATCAATATTATCAATATTATCAATATTATCGATTTTTGAAATTTTTTGAATTTTTCAAATTTTTTCAATTTTTCAATTTTATCGATATTTGCAACATTGTTGCAATCATCAACATTGTGAATATTATCAATATTATTAATATTATCAATATTATCGATTTTTGAAATTTTTTGAATTTTTCAAATTTTTTCAATTTTTCAATTTTATCGATATTTGCAACATTGTTGCAATCATCAACATTGTGAATATTATCAATATTATTGATATTATCAATATTATCGATTTTTGAAATTTTTTGAATTTTTCAAATTTTTTCAATTTTTCAATTTTATCGATATTTGCAACATTGTTGCAATCATCAACATTGTGAATATTATCAATATTATCAATATTATCAATATTATCGATTTTTGAAATTTTTTGAATTTTTCAAATTTTTTCAATTTTTCAATTTTATCGATATTTGCAACATTGTTGCAATCATCAACATTGTGAATATTATCAATATTATGATATTATCAATATTATCGATTTTGAAATTTTTTGAGTTGTTCAAATTTTTTCAATTTTTTCAATTTTATCGATATTTGCAACATTGTTGCAATCATCAACATTGTGAATATTATCAATATTATCAATATTAACAATTTTATCGATTTTTGAAATTTTTTGAATTTTTGAAATTTTTTAAATTTTCAAATTTTTTCAATTTTATCAATTTTATGGATATTTGCAACATTGTTGCAAACACCAACATTGCGAATATTATCAATATTGTTGATATTATCAATATTATCGATTTTTAAAATTTTTTGAATTTTTCAAATTTTTTCAATTTTTTCAATTTTATCGATATTTGCAACATTGTTGCAATCATCAACATTGTGAATATTATCAATATTATTATCAATATTATCGATTTTTGAAATTTTTTGAATTTTTCAAATTTTTTCAATTTTTCAATTTTATCGATATTTGCAACATTGGTGCAATCATCAACATTGTGAATATTATCAATATTATCAATATTATCAATATTATCGATTTTTGAAATTTTTTGAATTTTTCAAATTTTTTCAATTTTTCAATTTTATCGATATTTGCAACATTGTTGCAATCATCAACATTGTGAATATTATCAATATTATTGATATTATCAATATTATCGATTTTTGAAATTTTTTGAATTTTTCAAATTTTTTCAATTTTTTCAATTTTATCGATATTTGCAACATTGTTGCAATCATCAACATTGTGAATATTATCAATATTATTGATATTATCAATATTATCGATTTTTGAAATTTTTTGAATTTTTCAAATTTTTTCAATTTTTTCAATTTTATCGATATTTGCAACATTGTTGCAATCATCAACATTGTGAATATTATCAATATTATTGATATTACCAATATTATCGATTTTTGAATTTTTTGAATTTTTCAAATTTTTTCAATTTTTCAATTTTATCGATATTTGCAACATTGTTGCAATCATCAACATTGTGAATATTATCAATATTATTGATATTATCAATATTATCGATGTTTGAAATTTTTTGAAATTTTTCAAATTTTTTCAATTTTTTCAATTTTATCGATATTTGCAACATTGTTGCAATCATCAACATTGTGAATATTATCAATATTATCAATATTATCAATATTATCGATTTTTGAAATTTTTTGAATTTTTTGAATTTTTCAAATTTTTTCAATTTTTCAATTTTATCGATATTTGCAACATTGTTGCAATCATCAACATTGTGAATATTATCAATATTATCAATATTATCAATATTATCGATTTTTGAAATTTTTTGAATTTTTCCAATTTTTTCAATTTTTCAATTTTATCGATATTTGCAACATTGTTGCAATCATCAACATTGTGAATATTATCAATATTATCAATATTATCAATATTATCGATTTTTGAAATTTTTTGAATTTTTCAAATTTTTTCAATTTTTTCAATTTTATCGATATTTGCAACATTGTTGCAATCATCAACATTGCGAATATTATCAATATTATCAATATTATCAATATTATCGATTTTTGACATTTTTTGCATTTTTCAAATTTTTTCAATTTTTCAATTTTATCGATATTTGCAACATTGTTGCAATCATCAACATTGTGAATATTATCAATATTATCATATTATCAATATTATCGATTTTTGAAATTTTTTGAATTTTTCAAATTTTTTCAATTTTTCAATTTTATCGATATTTGCAACATTGTTGCAATCATCAACATTGTGAATATTATCAATATTATCATATTATCAATATTATCGATTTTTGAAATTTTTTGAATTTTTCAAATTTTTTCAATTTTTTCAATTTTATCGATATTTGCAACATTGTTGCAATCATCAACATTGTGAATATTATCAATATTATCAATATTATCAATATTATCGATTTTTTAAATTTTTCGAATTCTTCAAATTTTTTCAATTTTTCAATTTTATCGATATTTGCAACATTGTTGCAATCATCAACATTGTGAATATTATCAATATTATCAATATTATCAATATTATCGATTTTTGAAATTTTTTGAATTTTTCAAATTTTTTCAATTTTTCAATTTTATCGATATTTGCAACATTGTTGCAATCATCAACATTGTGAATATTATCAATATTATCAATATTATCAATATTATCGATTTTTGAAATTTTTTGAATTTTTCAAATTTTTTCAATTTTTCAATTTTATCGATATTTGCAACATTGTTGCAATCATCAACATTGTGAATATTATCAATATTATCAATATTATCAATATTATCGATTTTTGAAATTTTTTGAATTTTTCAAATTTTTTCAATTTTTTCAATTTTATCGATATTTGCAACATTGTTGCAATCATCAACATTGTGAATATTATCAATATTATCAATATTTACGATTTTTGAAATTTTTTGAATTTTTCAAATTTTTTCAATTTTTCAATTTTATCGATATTTGCAACATTGTTGCTATCATCAACATTGTGAATATTATCAATATTATCAATATTATCAATATTATCGATTTTTGAAATTTTTTGAATTTTTCAAATTTTTTCAATTTTTCAATTTTATCGATATTTGCAACATTGTTGCAATCATCAACATTGTGAATATTATCAATATTATTGATATTATCAATATTATCGATTTTTGAAATTTTTTGAATTTTTCAAATTTTTTCAATTTTTTCAATTTTATCGATATTTGCAACATTGTTGCAATCATCAACATTGTGAATATTATCAATATTATCAATATTTACGATTTTTGAAATTTTTTGAATTTTTCAAATTTTTTCAATTTTTCAATTTTATCGATATTTGCAACATTGTTGCAATCATCAACATTGTGAATATTATCAATATTATCAATATTATCAATATTTTCGATTTTTGATTTTTTTTGAATTTTTCAAATTTTTTCCTTTTTTTCAATTTTATCGATATTTGCAACATTGTTGCAATCATCAACATTGTGAATATTATCAATATTATCGATATTATCAATATTATCGATTTTTGAAATTTTTTGAATTTTTCAAATTTTTTCAATTTTTTCAATTTTATCGATATTTGCAACATTGTTGCAATCATCAACATTGTGAATATTATCAATATTATCAATATTATCAATATTATCGATTTTTGAAATTTTTTGAATTTTTCAAATTTTTTCAATTTTTTCAATTTTATCGATATTTGCAACATTGTTGCAATCATCAACATTGCGAATATTACCAACTTTACCAGTATTATCAATATTATCGATTTTTAAATTTTTTGAATTTTTCAAATTTTTTCAATTTTTCAATTTTATCGATATTTGCAACATTGTTGCAATCATCAACATTGTGAATATTATCAATATTATTGATATTATCAATATTATCGATTTTTGAAATTTTTTGAATTTTTCAAATTTTTTCAATTTTTTCAATTTTATCGATATTTGCAACATTGTTGCAATCGTCAACATTGTGAATATTATCAATATTATCAATATTATCAATATTATCGATTTTTGAAATTTTTTGAATTTTTCAAATTTTTTCAATTTTTTCAATTTTATCGATATTTGCAACATTGTTGCAATCGTCAACATTGTGAATATTATCAATATTATCAATATTATCAATATTATCGATTTTTGAAATTTTTTGAATTTTTCAAATTTTTTCAATTTTTCAATTTTATCGATATTTGCAACATTGTTGCAATCATCAACATTGTGAATATTATCAATATTATCAATATTTTCGATTCTCGAAATTTTTTGAATTTTTCAAATTTTTTCAATTTTTCAATTTTATCGATATTTGCAACATTGTTGCAGTCATCAACATTGTGAAAACTATCAATATTATTGATATTATCAATATTATCGATTTTTGAATTTTTTGAATTTTTTCAAATTTTTTCAATTTTTCAATTTTATCGATATTTGCAACATTGCTGCAAACATCAACATTGCGAATATTACCAATATTATCAATATTAACAATTTTATCGATTTTTGAAATTATTTGAATTTTTCAAGTTTTTACAATTTTTTCAATTTTATAGATATTTGCAACATTGTTGCAAT
>JASVEB010000106.1:17500-21723 GCA_036983795.1 Megachile lagopoda | reverse complement strand
AGACAGAGACAGAGACAGAGGCAGAGACAGAGACAGAGACAGAGACAGAGACAGAGGCAGAGACAGAGACAGAGACAGAGACAGAGACAGAGACAGAGACAGAGACAGAGACAGAGACAGAGACAGAGACAGAGACAGAGACAGAGACAGAGACAGAGACAGAGACAGAGACAGAGACAGAGACAGAGACAGAGACAGAGACAGAGACAGAGACAGAGACAGAGACAGATACAGAGACAGAGACAGAGACAGAGACAGAGACAGAGACAGAGACAGAGACAGAGACAGAGACAGAGACAGAGACAGAGACAGAGACAGAGACAGAGACAGAGACAGAGACAGAGACAGAGACAGAGACAGAGACAGAGACAGAGACAGAGACAGAGACAGGGACAGAGACAGAGACAGAGACAGAGACAGAGACAGAGACAGAGACAGAGACAGAGACAGAGACAGAGACAGAGACAGAGACAGAGACAGAGACAGAGACAGAGACAGAGACAGAGGCAGAGACAGAGACAGAGACAGAGACAGAGACAGAGACAGAGACAGAGACAGAGACAGAGACAGAGACAGAGACAGAGACAGAGACAGAGACAGAGACAGAGACAGAGACAGAGACAGAGACAGAGACAGAGACAGAGGCAGAGACAGAGACAGAGACAGAGACAGAGACAGAGACAGAGACAGAGACAGAGAGGGAGACAGAGACAGAGACAGAGACAGAGACAGAGACAGAGACAGAGACAGAGACAGAGACAGAGACAGAGACAGAGACAGAGACAGAGACAGAGACAGAGACAGAGACAGAGACAGAGACAGAGACAGAGACAGAGACAGAGACAGAGACAGAGACAGAGACAGAGACAGAGACAGAGACAGAGACAGAGACAGAGACAGAGACAGAGACAGAGACAGAGACAGAGACAGAGACAGAGACAGAGACAGAGACAGAGACAGAGACAGAGACAGAGACAGAGACAGAGACAGAGACAGAGACAGAGGCAGGGACAGAGACAGAGACAGAGACAGAGACAGAGACAGAGACAGAGACAGAGACAGAGACAGAGACAGAGACAGAGACAGAGACAGAGACAGAGACAGAGACAGAGACAGAGACAGAGACAGAGACAGAGACAGAGACAGAGACAGAGACAGAGACAGAGACAGAGACAGAGACAGAGACAGAGACAGAGACAGAGACAGAGACAGAGACAGAGACAGAGACAGAGACAGAGACAGAGACAGAGACAGAGACAGAGACAGAGACAGAGACAGAGACAGAGACAGAGACAGAGACAGAGACAGAGACAGAGACAGAGACAGAGACAGAGACAGAGACAGAGACAGAGACAGAGACAGAGACAGAGACAGAGGCAGAGACAGGGACAGAGACAGAGACAGAGACAGAGACAGAGACAGAGACAGAGACAGAGACAGAGACAGAGACAGAGACAGAGACAGAGACAGAGACAGAGACAGAGACAGAGACAGAGACAGAGACAGAGACAGAGACAGAGACAGAGACAGAGACAGAGACAGAGACAGAGACAGAGACAGAGACAGAGACAGAGACAGAGACAGAGACAGAGACAGAGACAGAGACAGAGACAGAGACAGAGACAGAGACAGAGACAGAGACAGAGGCAGAGACAGAGACAGAGACAGAGACAGAGACAGAGACAGAGACAGAGACAGAGACAGAGACAGAGACAGAGACAGAGACAGAGACAGAGACAGAGACAGAGACAGAGACAGAGACAGAGACAGAGACAGACAGAGACAGAGACAGAGACAGAGACAGAGACAGAGACAGAGACAGAGACAGAGACAGAGACAGAGACAGAGACAGAGACAGAGACAGAGACAGAGACAGAGACAGAGACAGAGACAGAGACAGAGACAGAGACAGAGACAGAGACAGAGACAGAGACAGAGACAGAGACAGAGACAGAGACAGAGACAGAGACAGATACAGAGGCAGAGACAGAGACAGAGACAGAGACAGAGACAGAGACAGAGACAGAGACAGAGACAGAGACAGAGACAGAGACAGAGACAGAGACAGAGACAGAGACAGAGACAGAGACAGAGACAGAGACAGGGACAGAGACAGAGACAGAGACAGAGACAGAGACAGAGACAGAGACAGAGACAGAGACAGAGACAGAGACAGAGACAGAGACAGAGACAGAGACAGAGACAGAGACAGAGACAGAGACAGAGACAGAGACAGAGACAGAGACAGAGACAGAGACAGAGACAGAGACAGAGACAGAGACAGAGACAGAGACAGAGACAGAGACAGAGACAGAGACAGAGACAGAGACAGAGGCAGAGACAGAGACAGAGACAGAGACAGAGACAGAGACAGAGACAGAGACAGAGGCAGAGACAGAGACAGAGACAGAGACAGAGACAGAGACAGAGACAGAGACAGAGACAGAGACAGAGACAGAGACAGAGACAGAGACAGAGACAGAGACAGAGACAGAGACAGAGACAGAGACAGAGACAGAGACAGAGACAGAGACAGAGACAGAGACAGAGACAGAGACAGAGACAGAGACAGAGACAGAGACAGAGACAGAGACAGAGACAGAGACAGAGACAGAGACAGAGACAGAGACAGACACAGAGACAGAGACAGAGACAGAGACAGAGACAGAGACAGAGACAGAGACAGAGACAGAGACAGAGACAGAGACAGAGACAGAGACAGAGACAGAGACAGAGACAGAGACAGAGACAGAGACAGAGACAGAGACAGAGACAGAGACAGAGACAGAGACAGAGACAGAGACAGAGACAGAGACAGAGACAGAGACAGAGACAGAGACAGAGACAGAGACAGAGACAGAGACAGAGACAGAGACAGAGACAGAGACAGAGACAGAGACAGAGACAGAGACAGAGACAGAGACAGAGACAGAGACAGAGACAGAGACAGAGACAGAGACAGAGACGGAGACAGAGACAGAGACAGAGACAGAGACAGAGGCAGAGACAGAGACAGAGACAGAGACAGAGACAGAGACAGAGACAGAGACAGAGACAGAGACAGAGACAGAGACAGAGACAGAGACAGAGACAGAGACAGAGACAGAGACAGAGACAGAGACAGAGACAGAGACAGAGACAGAGACAGAGACAGAGACAGAGACAGAGACAGAGACAGAGACAGAGACAGAGACAGAGGCAGAGACAGAGACAGAGACAGAGACAGAGACAGAGACAGAAACAGAGACAGAGACAGAGACAGAGACAGAGACAGAGACAGAGACAGAGACAGAGACAGAGACAGAGACAGAGACAGAGACAGAGACAGAGACAGAGACAGAGACAGAGACAGAGACAGAGACAGAGACAGAGACAGAGACAGAGACAGAGACAGAGACAGAGACAGAGACAGAGACAGAGACAGAGACAGAGACAGAGACAGAGACAGAGACAGAGACAGAGACAGAGACAGAGACAGAGACAGAGACAGAGACAGAGACAGAGACAGAGACAGAGACAGAGACAGAGACAGAGACAGAGACAGAGACAGAGGCAGAGACAGAGACAGAGACAGAGACAGAGACAGAGACAGAGACAGAGACAGAGACAGAGACAGAGGGACAGAGACAGAGACAGAGACAGAGACAGAGACAGAGACAGAGACAGAGACAGAGACAGAGACAGAGACAGAGACAGAGACAGAGACAGAGACAGAGGCAGAGACAGAGACAGAGACAAGGACAGAGACAGAGACAGAGACAGAGACAGAGACAGAGACAGAGACAGAGACAGAGACAGAGACAGAGACAGAGACAGAGACAGAGACAGAGACAGAGACAGAGACAGAGACAGAGACAGAGACAGAGACAGAGACAGAGACAGAGACAGAGACAGAGACAGAGACAGAGACAGAGACAGAGACAGAGACAGATACAGAGGCAGAGACAGAGACAGAGACAGAGACAGAGAGAGAGACAGAGACAGAGACAGAGACAGAGACAGAGACAGAGACAGAGACAGAGACAGAGACAGAGACAGAGACAGAGACAGAGACAGAGACAGAGACAGAGACAGAGACAGAGACAGAGACAGAGACAGAGACAGAGACAGAGACAGAGACAGAGACAGAGACAGAGACAGAGACAGAGACAGAGACAGAGACAGAGACAGAGACAGAGACAGAGACAGAGACAGAGACAGAGACAGAGACAGAGACAGAGACA
>JASVEB010000106.1:0-12500 GCA_036983795.1 Megachile lagopoda | reverse complement strand
TCCTCTCCTCTCCCTCTCCCCTCTCCTCTCCCTCTCCTCTCCCTCTCCTCTCCCCTCTCCTCTCTCCTCTCCCTCTCCCTCTTCCTCTCCCTCTCTCCTCTCTCCTCTCCCTCTCCTCTCCCTCTCCTCTCTCCCTCTCCTCTCCCTCTCCTCTCCTCCCTCTCCCTCTCCTCTCCCTCTCCTCTCCCTCTCCCTCTCCTCTCCTCTCCCCTCTCCTCTCCCTCTCCCTCTCCTCTCCCTCTCCTCTCCCTCTCCCTCTCCTCTCCTCTCCCTCTCCTCTCCCCTCTCCCTCTCCCTCTCTCCTCTCCCTCTCCTCTCCCTCTCCTCTCCCCTCTCCTCCCTCTCCTCTCCTCTCCTCTCCCTCTCCCTCTCCTCTCCTCTCCCTCTCCCCTCTCCTCTCCCTCTCCTCTCCCTCTCCCCCTCTCCTCTCCTCTCCCTCCTCTCCCTCTCCTCTCCCTCTCCCTCTCTCTTCCTCTCCTCTCCCCTCTCCTCTCCCTCTCCTCTCCCTCTCCTCTCCTCTCCCTCTCCTCTCCCTCTCCTCTTCCTCTCCCTCTCCCTCTCCTCTCCCTCTCCCTCTCCTCTCCCTCTCTCCTCTCCCTCTTCCCTCTCCTCTCCCTCTCCTCTCCCTCTCCTCTCCCTCTCCTCTCCCTCTCCTCTCCCTCTCCCTCTCCTCTCCCTCTCCTCTCCCTCTCCTCTCCTCTCCCTCTCCTCTCCCTCTCTCCCTCTCCTCTCCCTCTCCTCTCCCTCTCCTCTCCCTCTCCTCTCCCTCTCCTCTCCCTCTCCCTCTCCCTCTCCTCTCCTCTCCTCTCCCTCTCCCTCTCCTCTCCCCTCTCCTCTCCCTCCTCTCCTCTCCCTCTCCTCTCCTCTCTCCCTCTCCCTCTCCCTCTCCTCTCCTCTCCTCTCCCTCTCCTCTCCTCTCCCCTCTCCTCTCCTCTCCCTCTCCTCTCCCTCTCCTCTCCCTCTCCCTCTCCTCTCCTCTCCCTCTCCTCTCCTCTCCCTCTCCCTCTCCCTCTCCTCTCCCTCTCCTCTCCTCTCCCTCTCCTCTCCCTCTCCTCTCCCCTCTCCTCTCCCCTCTCCCTCTCCTCTTCCCTCTCCTCTCCCCTCTCCCTCTCCCTCTCCTCTCCTCTCCCTCTCCCTCTCCCTCTCCTCTCCCCTCTCCTCTCCCTCTCCCTCTCCCTCTCCTCTCCCTCTCCTCTCCCTCTCCCTCCTCTCCTCTCCCTCTCTCCCTCTCCTCTCCCTCTCCTCTCCCTCTCCCTCTCCTCTCTCCCCTCTCCTCTCCCTCTCCTCTCCTCTCCCTCTCCTCTCCTCTCCTCTCCCTCTCCTCTCCCTCTCCTCTCCCTCTCCTCTCCCTCTCCTCTCCCTCTCCTCTCCCTCTCCTCTCCCCTCTCCCTCTCCTCTCCCTCTCCTCTCCCTCTCCTCTCCCTCTCCTCTCCCCTCTCCTCTCCTCTCTCCTCTCCCTCTCCCTCTCCTCTCCTCTCCCTCTCTCCCTCTCCTCTCCCTCTCTCCCCTCTCCTCTCCTCTCCTCTCCCTCTCCCTCTCCCCTCTCCCTCTCCCTCTCCTCTCCTCTCCCTCTCCTCTCCTCTCCCTCTCCCCTCTCCTCTCCCTCTCCTCTCCTCTCCCCTCTCCTCTCCCTCTCCTCTCCCTCTCCTCTCCCTCTCCCTCTTCCTCTCCTCTCCCTCTCCTCCCTCTCCCTCTCCTCTCCTCTCCCTCTCTCCCTCTCCTCTCCCTCTCCCTCTCCCTCTCCTCTCCTCTCCTCTCCCTCTCTCCTCTCCTCTCCCTCTCCCTCTCCTCTCCCTCTCCCTCTCCCTCTCCCCTCTCCTCTCCCCTCTCCTCTCCCTCTCCCTCTCCTCTCCCTCTCCTCTCCCTCTCCTCTCCTCTCCCCTCTCCTCTCTCCCTCTCCCTCTCCTCTCCCTCTCCTCTCCCCTCTCCCTCTCCTCTCCTCTCCCTCTCCCTCTCCTCTCTCCCTCTCCTCTCCTCTCTCCCCTCTCCTCTCCCTCTCCTCTTCCCTCTCCTTCTTCCTCTCCCCTCTCCTCTCCTCTCCCTCTCCTCTCCCTCTCCTCTCCCTCTCCTCTCCCTCTCCCTCTCCTCTTCTCCCTCTCCTCTCCCTCTCCCTCTCCCTCTCCCCTCTCCTCTCCCTCTCCTCTCCCTCTCCCTCTCCCTCTCCCTCTCCTCTCCCTCTCCCCTCTCCTCTCCTCTCCCTCTCTCTCCCCTCTCCTCTCCCCTCTCCTCTCCCTCTCCTCTCCCTCTCCTCTCCCTCTCCTCTCCTCTCCCTCTCCCTCTCCCTCTCCTCTCCCTCTTCCCTCTCCCTCTCCTCTCTTCCTCTCCTCTCCTCTCCCTCTCCCTCTCCCTCTCCTCTCCCTCTCCTCTCCCTCTCCTCTCCTCTCCCTCTCCCCTCTCCTCTCCCTCTCCCTCTCCCTCTCCTCTCCCTCTCCTCTCCTCTCCCTCTCCTCTCCCTCTCCCTCTCCCTCTCCTCTCCTCTCCCTCTCCTCTCCCTCTCCTCTCCTCTCCCTCTCCCTCTCCTCTCCCTCTCCTCTCCTCTCCCTCTCCTCTCCTCTCCCTCTCCTCTCCCTCTCTCCCTCTCCTCTCCCTCTCTCCTCTCCCCTCTCCCTCTCCTCTCCTCTCCCTCTCCTCTCCCCTCTCCTCTCCCTCTCCTCTCCTCTCCTCTCTCCTCTCCTCTCCCTCTCCTCTCCCTCTCCTCTCCCCTCTCCCTCTCTCCTCTCCTCTCCCCTCTCCTCTCCTCTCCTCTCCTCTCCCTCTCCTCTCCTCTCCCTCTCCTCTCCCTCTCCTCTCCCTCTCCTCTCTCTCCCTCTCCCTCTCCCTCTCCTCTCCCTCTCTCCTCTCCCTCTCCTCTCCCCTCTCCCTCTCCTCTCCTCTCCTCTCCTCCTCTCCTCTCCTCTCCCTCTCTCCTCTTCCTCTCCCTCTCCCTTCCCTCTCCTCTCCTCTCCCTCTCCTCTCCCTCTCCTCTCCCTCTCCTCTCCTCTCCCTCTCCCTCTCCTCTCCTCTCCCTCTCCCCTCTCTCCTCTCCCTCTCCTCTCCCTCTCCCTCTCCCTCTCCTCTCCCTCTCCTCTCCCTCTCCTCTCCTCTCCCCTCTCTCCCTCTCCTCTCCCCTCTCCTCTCCCTCTCCTCTCCTCTCCCTCTCCCTCTCCTCTCCCTCTCCTCTCCCTCTCCCTCTCCTCTCTCCCTCTCCCTCTCCTCTCCCTCTCCTCTCCTCTCCCTCTCCTCTCCTCTCCCTCTCCTCTCCCTCTCCCTCTCCCTCTCCTCTCCCTCTCCCTCTCCTCTCTCCCTCTCCCTCTCCTCTCCTCTCCTCTCCCCTCTCCTCTCCCTCTCCTCTCCCCTCTCCTCTCCCTCTCCTCTCCTCTCCCCTCTCCCTCTCTCTCTCCCTCTCCTCTCCCTCTCCTCTCCTCTCCCTCTCCTCTCCTCTCCTCTCCCTCTCCTCTCCTCTCCCTCTCCTCTTCTCCCTCCTCTCCCTCTCCTCTCCTCTCCCTTCCCTCTCCTCTCCTCTCCCTCTCCTCTCTCCTCTCCCTCTCCTCTCTCCTCTCCCCTCTCTCCTCTCCCTCTCCTCTCCCTCTCCTCTCCCTCTCTCCTCTCCTCTCCTCTCCCTCTCTCCTCTCCCTCTCCTCTCTCTCCCTCTCCTCTCCCTCTCCTCTCCTCTTCCCTCTCCTCTCCTCTCCCTCTCCTCTCCCCTCTCCTCTCCTCTCCCTCTCCTCTCCCTCTCCTCTTCCTCTCCTCTCCTCTCCCTCTCCCTCTCTCCCTCTCCCTCTCTCCCTCTCCTCTCCTCTCCTCTCCCTCTCCTCTCCCCTCTCCTCTCCCTCTCCTCTCCCTCTCCTCTCCCTCTCCCTCTCCTCTCCCTCTCTCTTCCTCTCCTCTCCCTCTCCCTCTCCTCTCCCTCTCCTCTCCTCTCTCCCTCTCCTCTCCTCTCCTCTCCCTCTCCCCTCTCCTCTCCCCTCTCCTCTCTCCTCTCCTCTTCCCCTCTCCTCTCCCTCTCTCCCTCTCCTCTCCTCTCCCTCTCCTCTCCTCTCCCTCTTCCTCTCCCTCTCCTCTCCCTCTCCTCTTCCTCTCCTCTCCCTCTCCCTCTCCTCTCCTCTCCTCTTCTCCCTCTCCTCTCTCTCCCTCTCCTCTCCCTCTCCCTCTCCTCTCCTCTCCCTCTCCTCTCCCCTCTCCTCTCCCTCTCCTCTCCTCTCTCCCCTCTCCCTCTCCCTCTCCCTCTCCTCTCCCCTCTCCTCTCTCCCTCCTCTCCTCTCCCTCTCCTCTCCTCTCCCTCTCCCTCTCCCCTCTCCTCTCCCTCTCCCTCTCCTCTCCCTCTCCTCCCTCTCCTCTCCTCTCCCTCTCCTCTCCCTCTCCCTCTCCTCTCCCTCCTCTCCCTCTCCTCTCCTCTCCTCTCCCTCTCTCCTCTCCCTCTCCTCTCCCTCTCCTCTCCCCTCTCCTCTCCTCTCCTCTCCCTCTCCTCTCTCCTCTCCCTCTCCTCTCCCTCTCTCCTCTCCTCTCCCTCTCCTCTCCCTCTCCCTCTCCCTCTCCTCTCCTCTCCCTCTCCTCTCCCTCTCCTCTCCCCTCTCCTCTCCCTCTCCTCTCCCTCTCCTCTCTCTCCTCTCCCTCTCCCTCTCCTCTCCCTCTTCCCTCTCCTCTCCTCTCCCTCTCCCCTCTCCTCTCCCTCTCCTCTCCTCTTCCCTCTCCCTCTCTCCTCTCCTCTCCCTCTCCTCTCCTCTCCCTCTCCCCTCTCCCTCTCCTCTCCTCTCCCTCTCCTCTCCTCTCCCTCTCCCTCTCCTCTCCCTCTCCCTCTCCTCTCCCTCTCCTCTCCTCTCCCTCTCCTCTCCCTCTCCTCTCCTCTCCTCTCCCTCTCCTCTCCCTCTCCCTCCTCTCCTCTCCTCTCCCTCTCCTCTCCCTCTCTCTCCCTCTCCTCTCCCCTCTCCTCTCCCTCTCCTCTCCTCTCCTCTCCCTCTCCTCTCCCCCTCTCCCTCTCCTCTCCTCTCCCTCTCCCTCTCCTCTCCTCTCCCCTCTCCCTCTTCCTCTCTCCCCTCTCCCTCTCCCTCTCCTCTCCCCTCTCCTCTCCCTCTCCCTCTCCCCTCTCCTCTCCTCTTCCCTCTCCTCTCCCTCTTCCTCTCCCTCTCCTCTCCCTCTCCTCTCTCCTCTCCTCTCCCCTCTCCTCTCCCTCTCCTCTCCCTCTCCTCTCCCTCTCCTCTCTCTCCCCTCTCCTCTCCCTCTCCCTCTCCTCTCCTCTCCCTCTCCTCTCCCTCTCCTCTCCCTCTCCTTCTCCTCTCCCTCTCCCTCTCCCTCTCCCCTCTCCCTCTCCTCTCCCCTTCCTCTCCCCTCTCCTCTCCCTCTCCTCTCCCCTCTCCTCTCCTCTCCCTCTCCTCTCCCCTCCTCTCTCCCTCTCCCTCTCCTCTCCCTCTCCTCTCCTCTCCTCTTCTCTCCCTCTCCTCTCCCCTCTCCTCTCCCCTCTCCTCTCCCTTCCCCTCTCTCTCCCTCTCCTCTCCCTCTCCTCTCCCTCTCCCTCTTCCCTCTCCTCTCCTCTCTTCCCCTCTCCTCTCCCTCTCCCTCTCCCTCTTCCTCTCCCTCTCCTCTCCCTCTCCCCTCTCCTCTCCCTCTCCCCTCTCCTCTCCCTCTCCTCTCCCTCTCCTCTCCTCTCCCTCTCCTCTCCCTCTCCTCTCCCTCTCCTCTCCCCTCTCCTCTCCCTCTCCTCTCCCTCTCCTCTCCCTCTCCCTCTCCCTCTCCCTCTCCCTCTCCTCTCTCCTCTCCCTCTCCTCTCCCTCTCTCCTCTCCCTCTCCTCTCCCTCTCCTCTCCCTCTCCTCTCTCCCTCTCCTCTCCCTCTCCTCTCCCTCTCCCTCTCCTCTCCTCTCCTCTCCCTCTCCCTCTCCCTCTCCCTCTCCTCTCCCTCTCCTCTCCTCTCCCTCTCCTCTCCTCTCCTCTCCCCTCTCCTCTCCCTCTCCTCTCCCTCTCCTCTCCTCTCCCTCTCCCTTCTCCCTCTCTCCCTCTCCTCTCCCCTCTCTCCTCTCCTCCCTCTCCTCTCCTCTCCTCTCCCTCTCCTCTCTCCCTCTCCTCTCCCTCTCCCTCTCCTCTCCTCTCCCTCTCCTCTCCCTCTCCTCTCCCTCTCCTCTCCCTCTCCTCTCCTCTCTCCCTCTCCTCTCCTCTCCCTCTCCTCTCCCTCTCCTCTCCCTCTCCTCTCCCTCTCCCCTCTCTTCTCCTCTCCCTCTCCCTCTCCTCTCCCTCTCCTCTCCCTCTCCTCTCCTCTCCCTCTCCCTCTCTCCCTCTCCTCTCCCTCTCCTCTCCCTCTCCTCTCCCCTCTCCTCTCCCTCTCCCCTCTCCTCTCCCTCTTCTCTCCCTCTCCTCTCCTCTCCTCTCCTCTCCCTCTCCTCCCTCTCCCTCTCCCTCTTCCTCTCCCTCTCTCCCTCTCCTCTCCCTCTCCTCTCCCCTCTCCTCTCCTCTCCCCTCTCCTCTCCCTCTCCTCTCCCTCTCCTCTCCCTCTCCTCTCCCTCTCCTCTCCTCTCCCTCTCCCTCTTCCTCTCCCTCTCCCTCTCTCCCTCTCTCTCCCCTCTCCTCTCCTCTC
The DNA here is from genome assembly GCA_036983795.1 of Megachile lagopoda. Classification (NCBI taxonomy): domain Eukaryota; kingdom Metazoa; phylum Arthropoda; class Insecta; order Hymenoptera; family Megachilidae; genus Megachile; species Megachile lagopoda. The sequence continues at coordinate 5,958 of JASVEB010000106.1, read as the reverse complement.
CCCTCTCCCTCTTCCTCTCCTCTCCCTCTCCTCTCTTCTCCCTCTCCTCTCCCCTCTCCCTCTCTCCCTCTCCTCTCCTCTCCTCTCCTCTCCCTCTCCCTCTCTCCCTCTCTCCCCTCTCCTCTCCTCCTCTCCTCTCCCTCTCCCTCTTCCTCTCCCTCTCTCTCCCTCCTCTCCCTCTCCTCTCCTCCCTCTCCCTCTCCTCTCCCTCTCCCTCTCCTCTCCCTCTCCTCTCCCTCTCCTCTCCCTCTCCTCTCCTCTCCTCTCCCTCTTCTCCCTCTCCTCTTCCTCTCCCCTCTCCCTCTCCTCTCCTCCCTCTCCTCTCCCTCTCCCTCTCCTCTCCTCTCCCTCTCCTCTCCCTCTCCCCTCTCCTCTCCTCTCCCTCTCCCTCTCCTCTCCCTCTCTCCCTCTCCTCTCCCCTCTCCTCTCCTCTCCTCTCCTCCCCTCTCCTCTCCCTCTCCTCTCCCTTCTCTCTCCCTCTCCTCTCCCTCTCCCTCTCCTCTCCTCTCCTCTCCTCTCCCTCTCCCTCTCCCTCTTTCCTCTCTCCCTCTCCCCTCTCTCTCCCTCTCCCTCTCCTCTCCCCTCTCCTCTCCTCTCCCTCTCCTCTCCCCTCTCCCTCTCCCTCTCCCTCTCCTCTCCCTCTCCCTCCTCTCCTCTCCCTCTCCTCTCCCCTCTTCCTCTCCCTCTCCCTCTCCCCTCTCCTCTCCTCTCCTCTCCCTCTCTCCCTCTCCTCTCCCCCTCTCCTCTCCCTCTCTCCTCTCCCTCTCCTCTCCTCTCCTCCCTCTCCTCTCCCTCTCCCTCTCCTTCTCCCCTCTCTCTCCCTCTCCTCTCCTCTCTCTCCTCTCCCTCTCCCTCTCTTCCTCTCCTCTCCCTCTCCCTTCTCCCCTCTCTTCCTCTCCCTCTCCCTCTCCTCTCCCTCTCTCCCTCTTCCTCTCCCTCTCCTCTCCCTCTCCTCTCCCTCTCCTCTCCCTCTCCTCTCCCTCTCCCCTCTCCTCTCCCTCTCCTCTCCCTCTCCTCTCTCTCCCTCTTCCCTCTCCCTCTCCTCTCCCTCTCCTCTCCCTCTCCCTCTCCTCTCCTCTCCCTCTCCCTTCTCCCTCTCCTCTCCCTCTCCCTCCTCTCCTCTCCTCTCCCTCTCCCCTCTTCCTCTCCTCTCCCTCTCCTCTCCTCTCCCTCTCCCTCTCCCCCTCTCCTCTCCTCTCCTCTCCCTCTTCCTCTCCCTCTCCTCTCCCTCTCCTCTCCCTCTCCTCTCCCTCTCCTCTCCCTCTCCCTCTCCTCTCCTCTTCCCTCTCCTCTCCCTCTCCTCTCCTCTCCCCTCTCCCTCTCCTCTCCCTCTCCTCTCCCTCTCTTCCTCTCCCCTCTCCTCTCCCTCTCTCCTCTCCTCTCCTCTCCCTCTCCCTCTCCTCTTCCTCTTCTCTCCCTCTCCTCTCCCTCTCCTCTCCCTCTCCTCTCCCTCTCCCTCTCCCTCTCCTCTCCCTCTCCCTTCCCCTCTCCCTCTCTCTCCCTCTCCTCTCCCTCTCCTCTTCCTCTCCCTCTCCTCTCCCTCTCCTCTCCCTCTCCCTCTCTCTCCTCTCCTCTCCTCTCTCCCCTCTCCCTCTCCCTCTCTTCCCTCTCCTCTCCCTCTCCTCTCCCCTCTCCTCTCCCTCTCCTCTCCCCTCTCCCTCTCCCCTCTCCTCTCCCTCTCCTCTCCCTCTCCTCTCCCTCTCCCTCTCCTCTCCCTCTCCTCTCCCTCTCCTCTCCCCTCTCCCTCTTCCCTCTCCTCTCCCTCTCCTCTCTCCCTCTCCTCTCCCCTCTCCCTCTCCCCTCTCCTCTCCTCTCCCTCTCCCTCTCCCCTCTCCTCTCCCTCTCCCTCTCCCCTCTCCTCTCCTCTCCTCTCCCTCTCCTCTCCCTCTCCTCTCCCCTCTCCTCTCCCTCTCCTCTCCCTCTCCTCTCCTCTCCCCTCTCCTCTCCCTCTCCTCTCCCTCTCCCTCTCCTCTCCTCTCCTCTCCTCTTCCTCTCCCTCTCCTCTCCCTCTCCTCTCCTCTCCTCCTCTCCCTCTCCCCCTCTCCTCTCTCCTCTCCCTCTCCCTCTCCCTCTCCTCTCCCTCTCCCTCTCCCCTCTCCTCTCCTCTCCTCTCCCTCTCCTCTCTCCCCTCTCCTCTCCCCTCTCCTCTCCCTCTCCCTCTCCTCTCCTCTCCCTCTCCCTCTCCTCTCCCTCTCCCTCTCCCTCTCCTCTCCTCCCTCCTCTCCTCTCCCTCTCCTCTCCTCTCCCTCTCTCCCTCTCCTCTCTCCCTCTCCTCTCCCTCTCCTCTCCTCTCTCCCCTCTCCTCTCCCTCTCCTCTCCTCTCCCTCTCCCTCTCTCCCTCTCCCTCTCTCTCCCTCTCCTCTCCTCTCTCCCTCTCCTCTCCCTCTCCTCTCCCCTCTCCTCTCCTCTTCCTCTCCCTCTCCCTCTTCCTCTCCCTCTCCTCTCCTCTCCTCTCCCCTCTCCTTCTCCCTCTCCTCTCCTCTTCCCTCTCCTCTCCTCTCTCCCTCTCCTCTCCCTCTCCTCTCCCTCTCCTCTCCCTCTTCCTCTCCCTCTCTTCCTCTCCCTCTCCTCTCCTCTCCCCTCTCTCCTCTCCCTCTCCTCTTCCCTCTCCTCTCCTCTCCCTCTCCCTCTCTTCCCCTCTCCTCTCCTCTCCCTCTCCCTCTCCTCTCTCCTCTCCCCTCTTCTCTCCCTCTCCTCTCTCCCTCTCCCCCTCTCCTCTCCCTCTCCTCTCCCTCTCCTCTCCCTCTCCTCTCCCCTCTCCTCTCCCTCTCCTCTCCTCTCCCTCTCCTCTCCCTCTTCTCTCCCTCTCCCTCTTCCTCTCCCTCTCCTCTCCCTCTCCTCTCCTCTCCCTCTCCCTCTCTCCCTCTCCTTCTCCTCTCCCTCTCTCCCTCTCCCTCTCTCCTCTCCCTCTCCTCTCCCTCTTCCTCTCCTCTCCTCTCCTCTCCCTCTCTCCTCTCCTCTCCCTCTCCTCTCCTCTCCCTTCTCTCCTCTCTTCCCTCTCCCTCTCCTCTCCTCTCCTCTCCCTCTCCCTCTCTCCCTCTTCTCCTCTTCCCTCTCCTCTCCTCTCCCTCCTCTCTCCCTCCTCTCCTCTCCCTCTCCCTCTCCTCTCCTCTCCTCTTCCCTCTCCTCTCCCTCTCCTCTTCCCCTCTCCTCTCCTCTCTCCCTCTCCTCTCCCTCTCCTCTCCTCTCCTCTCTCCCTCTCTCCTCTCCTTCTCTCCTCTCCTCTCCTCTCCTCTCCCCTCTCCTCTCCCTCTCCCTCTTCTCCTCTCCTCTCTCCCTCTCCTCTCCCTCTCCTCTCCCTCTCCCTCTCCTCTCCCTCTCTCCCTCTCCTCTCCTCTTCCTCTCCTCTCTCCTCCTCTCCTCTCCTTCCTCTCCTCTCCTCTCCCTCTCCCTCTCCTCTTCCCTCTCCTCTCCCTCTTCCCTCTCCTCTCCTCTCCCTCTCCTCTCTCCTCTCCCCTCTCCTCTTCCTCTCCCCTCTCCTCTCCTCTCCTTCCTCTCCTCTCTCTCTCCCTCCTCTCCCTCTCTCCTCTTCCTCTCCCTCTCCTCTCCCTCTCCTCTTCCCTCCTCTCCTTCCTCTCCCTCTCCTCTCCCTCTCTCCTCTCCTCTTCTCCCTCTCCTCTCCCTCTTCTCCTCTCCTCTCCTCTCCTCTCCTCTCCCTCCTTCCTCTCCCTCTCCTCTCCTCTCCTCTCCCTCTCCTCTCCCTCTCCTCTCCCTCTCCTCTCCTCTCCCTCTTCCTCTCCTCTCCTCTTCCCTCTCCTCTCCTCTCCCTCTCTCCTCTCCTCTCTCTCTTCTCCCCTCTCCCCTCTTCCCTCTCCTCTCTCCCTCTCCTCTCCCCTCTCCTCCCTCTCCCTCTCTCCTCTCCTCTCCCTCTCCTCTCCCCTCTCCTCTTCCCTCTCCTCTCCTCTCCTCTCCTTCTCCCTCTCCTCTTCCTCTCCCTCTCCTCTCCCTCTTCCTCTCCTCTCCCTCTCCTCTCCCTCTCCTCCTCTTCTCTCCTCTCCCTCTCTCCTCTCCTTCCCCTCTCCTCTCCTCTCTTCCCTCTTCCCTCTCCTCTCCCTCTCCTCTCCTCCTCTCCTCTCCTCTCTCTCCTCTCTTCCTCCCTCTTCCTCCCTCTCCCTCTCCCTCTCCTCTCCCTCTCCTCTCCCTCTTCTCCCTCCTCCCCTCTTCCTCTCTCTCCCTCTCCTCTCCCTCTCCTCTCCCCTCTCCTCTTCCTCTCCCTCTCCCTCTCCTCTCCTCTTCCCCTCTCCTCCCTCTCCTCTCCCTCTCCTTCCCTCTCCCTCTTCCCCTCTCCTCTCCCTCTCTCCCTCTCCTCCTCTCCCTCTCCTCTCCCTCTTCTCTCCTCTCCCTCTTCTCTCCTCTCCCTCTCTCTCCCCCTCTCCCTCTCTCCTCTCTCCCTCTTCCTCTCCCTCTCCCTTCTTCCCCTTCTCCCTCTCCTCTCCTCTCCTCTCCTTCTCCCTCTCTCCTCTCCTCTTCTCCTCCCCCTCCTCTCTCCCTCTTCCTCTTCCTCTCCCCTCTCCTCTCCTCTTCCCTCTCCTCTCCTCTCCTCTCCCTCTTCTCTCTCCCTCTCTCCTCTCTTCCTCTCCTCTTCCCTCTCTCCTCTCCTCTCTCCCTCCTCTCCCTCTCCTCTCCCTCCTCTCTCCCTCTCCTCTCCTCTCCCTCCTCTCCCCTCTCTCTCCCTCCTCTCCTCTCTCCCTCTCCCTCTTCCTCTCCTCTCCTCTCCCTCTCCCTTCTCTCCTCCTCTCCCCCTCTTCCCTCTCTCCCTCTCCCTCTCCCTCTCCTCTCCCTCCTCTCCCTCTCCTCTCCCCTCTCCTCTCCTTCCCTCTCCTCTCCCTCTCCTCTCCCCTCTTCTCTCCCTCTCTCTCCCTCTCCTTCCCTCTCTCCTCTCCTCTCCCTCTCCTCTCCCCTCTCCCCTCTCCCTCTCCTCTCATCCCCTCTCCTTCTCCTCCCTCTCCTCTCCCTCTCTCCCTCTCCCCTCTTCTCCCTCTCTCCTCCCCTCTCCTCTCCTCTTCTCCCTCTCCTCTCTCCTCTCCTCTCCTCTCCCTTCCTCTCCCTCTCCTCTCTCCTCTCCCTCTCTCTCCCTCTCCCTCTCCTCCCTCTCCCTCTCCTCTCCCTCTCTCCTCCTCTCCCTCCCTCTCCCTCTCCTTCCTCTTCCCTCTCCTCTCCCTCTCTCCTCTCCTCTCTCCCCTCTCCCTCTCCTCTCCCTCTCCCTCTCCCCTCTCCTCTCCCTCTCCTCTCCTCCCTCTCCCCTCTCCCTCTCCTCTCCCTCTCCCTCTTCCTCTCCCCTTCCTCTCCCTCTCCTCTCCCTCTCTCTCCCCTCTCCTTCTCCCTCTTCTCTCCCTCTCCTCTCCCTCTCCTCTCCCTCTCCCTCTCCCTCTCCCTCTCCTCTCCCTCTCTCCCTCTCCTCTCCCTCTCCTCTCCCCTCTCTCTCCTCTCCTCTCTCCCTCCTCTCCCTCTCCCTCTCCTCTCCCTCTCCCCTCTCCTCTCCCTCTCCCTCTTCCTCTCCTCTCCTCTCCCTCTTCCTCTCCCTCTTCTCCCTCTCCCTCTCCCTCTCCCCCCTCTCCCTCTCCTCTCCTCTCCTCTCCCTCTCCTCTCCTCTCCCTCTCCTCTCCCTCTCTCCCTTCTCCCCTCTCCTCTCCCTCTCCCTCCCTCTCCTCTCCCTCTCTTCCCTCTCCCTCTCCCCTCTCCTCTCCCCTCTCCCTCTCCCTCTCCCTCTCCTTCTCTCCCTCTCCTCTCCCTCTCCTCTCTCCCTTCCTCTCCCTCTCCTCTCCCTCTCCTCTCCCTCTCCTCCCTCTCCCCTCTTCTCCCTCTCCTCTCCCCTCTCCTCTCCCTCTCCCTCTCCTCTCCTCCCTCTCCCTCTCCTCTCCCTCCTCTCCCTCTCCCTCTCCTCCCTTCTCCCCTCTCCCTCTCCTCTCCCCTCTCCTCTCCCTCTCCTCTCCCTCTCCTCTCCCTCTCCTCTCCCTC
>JASVEB010000105.1:0-21759 GCA_036983795.1 Megachile lagopoda | reverse complement strand
GAATAGATTTGGCAGTTTGAATATTTGCATATGCCGTTCGGCTTGACAAACGCGCCGCGTGTGATTCAATGTTTCGTACACGCCGTTTTCGAGCCGTTGTTTCGAGAAACTAAAGTATTAATCTATATTAATGATTTGTTGGTCGCGCCAAAAGTTTTAAATGAACATATTCGAGTTTTATTGGAAATCCTTAAAATTGCAGGTAAACACCATTTACAATTTAAGTTGAACGAGTGCTACTTTTCACAAACAGAACTAAAGTATATAGGTTATTGTATTAATCGATATGGCATTCGACCGAGCGATGAAAACGTAGAATCAGTTCTTAATTATCCGTTGCCGCGTAGTACAAAAGGAGTTGAAAGATTGATCAGCCTCGCGAGCTATTTTCGGCGTTTTATTCCGGGATACTCGTCACTGGAAAAACCCTTACACGATCTAATAAAAAAGAACGTCGCATTTAGGTTTGGATCCATTGAAAATTCCACGTTCGGGACGTTGAAACGGTGTTTATCGAGCAAGCGGTGTTTGCGATTTATTCGCCTCGAGCGTAAACGGAGCTTCACTGTGACGCTAGCGCTAGTGGGTTGGGAGGAATTTTACTTCAAAAACAAGATGATCATACATAGCGCCCAATCTCGTTTTGAAGTCAACGGATAATGCCGGCGCGGCGGAGTCAAAATACCACAGTTTCGAATTAGAGTGTCTTGCCGCCGAGTATGCCCTAAAGCGGTTTCATGTTTACCTCGCGGGACCAAAGTTCAAACCCGTTACGGACTGCAACAGTTTTCGTTTAACACTAAATAAAAATGGTATAAATTCTCGACTCTCGCGATGGGCGCTTTTCCTTCAAAATTATAATTATGAAATTGTTCATCGTTCGGGCAAGCGGTTGAGTCACATCGATGCGCTTAGTCGATTCCATAGTATTCTTGTACTGGAGGGTAGTACGTTCGAGAGAACGTTCTCTGTTTGTCAAGACCGCGACGATGAAATTTCTAAGCAGAAATGGTTGCGTTTCTATGTCCCGCGTTCCATGGAGTCGAATATTATACAAACGTGCCATGACGACCTCGCTTATGTAGGGATTGATAAAGTATTGGTTTCCGCGTATGCGTGAGAAAGTACGCGAATATATTCTTAACTGTCTGAAATGTGAAGTAAAATAGCTGCGCGGGAGACGGAAAAAGGACAGTGGTGCTCCGCGTCAGAGTTGCATCGCGTTACTATAGGCGGAACACGGAACGGCCGCTCTCACGCGGAGTATCCCTGTCCTTTTTCCGTCTCCTGCGCAGCTATTTTGCTTCTAGCATCGTAAAAAAAACGACGTTGCAATTTTGTTTGGGTGCTTTTTAAAGTTGAAAATCTGCTCTATCGCGTGGTATAGTTCGATTTTCCACTAGACCCTTACTTTTTAAGATAAATTGAAAAATATACGTAAAAATTGGTGCAAAATCCGTGTGTCTCGGCGTTCAATGATTGTTCAAACATGTTTAAATATTCACAATGCATAAAAACCAGATATCGCTGTATTCAGGAAAGTCTATAGAATCTTATGATATAAACAGAATCTTAGTATCTTTTATAGTTATCTCACAAAATTGGTTCAAATTTTAAAAATCTGTATTTTGTCCAAACTCAAATTGCTGAAAAACTGTACGTGCTGGAGAAGTACGGGTCGCAGATTCGTAATCAGCGCGAAAAAAACCTATAAGAATCACTGAATGAAAATAGAAACGTCGAAAAAAAATTAAAATTTGTTGGACAGTGTTATTTTCGTGCGTATAGTGTACCGAAAGACTGATTTCCGACCGGGGGGCCTGCTTCACCTCGGATGTGTTAAAAAGAATGTGTTAAGTCAAAGATGATCGAGTATGAACTAGTTGCGGTAAATACACCGAGAGCGAATGAACAAGTTAAGCGGCTCAATAGAACAATTATCCCGATGATAACTAAATTGAACGAGACACCCTCTCAGTGAGATCGCGTCTTGGATCGGATGGTGTTTTCTGTAAATAATACTGTTTTTTTTCTGTAAATAATACTGAGGTTGTGACACAACCTCGATTATTGTTCGGGTTAGAATAGCGAGGAGAATGAAATGATACACTGCGCGAATTTCTTGAATGCGATCAAGACGAGAACCAGGATTTCGATTCGCCTCGAAATAGTACTAAAAGTAAACTAGAGGAAGAGCAAGGTAAAAGCGTGCATCGATACAACTTGCGACAACTTACGTATAAGGTCGAAGATTACGTCGATATACGCAATGCAGAAACTGTAGCCGGAATCGATAAAAAGTTAATACCAAAACTTAAAGACCCATAAAAAAGATTTGGACCATAATCGCTTTGTTGTCGGCTATGTAGAGGGTTTTCAAATCTCGCAGTCGCCTTATACAAGTGTACGGCCGCCGGAGTACATGCGCCCGTACATTTAATCTTATTTCAATTTTGTTTAAATTAGATTTTGTGAAAATCAGTTTTATTGTGATAATTGTAATTTTGTATGTTGTGTATGGCCGGGACGGTCATTTAGCCAGGTTGGCTGAACTGTTAGCGTAACGGCAGGAGTTGTTGCATTTCTCCCTGCGGATCTAATCAGGGCATGTCTCTTTCGATTGGTTGTCTGATTTCGGTGGGGAAAACAACAATAAATTCTACCGTCCAATGCCTGACTTTGTTTTTTCTCCTTCGAAAACATTCCAACACCACACTAAGTTTCAAGCCCCTATCTCAAACAATGGTGTAGTAACAGAGAAAAACCAAAATTCAAATTTTTATTTTATTTTTTCTGTTTAATGACATTGAGAAAAACTGAAAAAATTCTGGAACAATGGAAATGCAGTAGCACATAACATTTTCCCAAATTTTTTTATCGCAAACTGTACTTGTAAAAAATAAAAGATCAGTAGGAGCATTGTTTTTATATTATTTTGGTAATAATATATTGGCATAACTATTATTCTTTCATTCTTTCAGATTTTTCGATTTGGTGCGCTATAGTTATAAAAATCGAAATCGATTATTTTGCGTGAAAAATATCTTCTATTTCTAATTTGCATATCTTTTTTTCAGTGTATTTATTCAGTAGTCGAAAATAGATTCACATTTATAATTGATACAAATGATACATTATTTAAAAAAATAAAAATCTTTTATTAATTATTCATGTGCCGCGATTGTTTATATTCTAAAATGTATGGATTTGTTGTAACGACGTCGTTGACGAGGTGGGTACTTTTTACTTTTAATATTATTTTTTAGTAATAAAGTGTAAAAATGAATATGTAATTTTAAATAATTGAATGGATAATTTAAAAATATTTTAAACCTATTTTGAAATTATTAAAAAAATAATATTAAACGAAACTGAATTCAGACGGTCTGTAACGATTCTGGAGCCATGCACAGAAATTTTACAGCGCTCGTGAGGTAAAGAGCGGTATTTACCTACTGAACGACTCGTTTTACAATAACTAATCTAAAGAATGTGGGATTCGTGTGGTGTGCGGTTAAGGAGTGAAATCCACAGGTCAATACCTTTCAAAAAGCAGGTTTATTCAATAAAATAATGATGAGAATGATTAACAAATAACAATTATAACAAAATAGGAAAAGTATATGTAATATAAACTGATATAATGAACGACTAGATCAAAGAACTAAATAAATATTGTCGTATAAAGAACAGAAACTCTATGAATTAAATAATACACGACTTGTAAGTGTAGAAGAATTTTAACAGAACGCAATTACTGGTTATTTAGCTCGAAGTCCTATATTTTGATTTTCTGTCAAGGCTAACTCGACTACGCTTTTATAATATTAATAAGATTCGAAATTCTAGATGTCTATGATTTGTACTCTTTCAAACTACGCAGTTACAAGATTTAACAAGATTAATACGTTTCTAGCTCTACGATGAATCCTATCTAAATGTGATTCTCTTTCAAGCTTGACTAGATTCGCTTTTACAAAGTTAATAATATTAATACTTTAAATTGATCTCCTAACGCGGTGTAGTCGATTACGTGAGATACGCTACGCGAGATGCGATAGTGACAGAACAATCTTCTTTTGATTCAAAATCCTAAGATTGATATGAAGTTAATATATTTTCGTCGGAACAGTTACTCTTTCAATTTTTGACTCGACAACTAATTGTCTATGACCTTTTTAGTCAGATCATACACTGACACCCAAAACCAGATCGCTTAATTGGGGAGCCTGCTGTTCGCTAGCTACTAGAACGACCCAACGACCCAGAATCAGATGAACAGCATACGTCCAACAGGGTAGCAAATTAAAATTGACTGGAATTATAAATCGAAATCACTGAACTGCCACCCAAAAGACACGGGCTTCAGACACCAAGCTGCTCAAATGGGGAGCCTGCTATTCGCTGGCTACGAAACTACACAGAGCGAACTACGAGAATCTGACGGCGCGTTTAGTAACTCGACAAAAATTACAATATGTATATGAGTAGCTGAGAGCTCTCGTTTTGATGTCTCAACCTTTCTTGGCGCTGAGTATAGCACTCTCCTGACGGAGTTTCAGATACAAGATCGCTTGAATGTGGAGCCTGTTGTTCACTGGCTACTAGAATGACCCAGCGATCAAGTATCCAAATGCCGCTCTTCCAATCAAGAGTTAAGAATCGCTTCGACTCTTGACCAGCGAAAACTGTTCCAAATACTACTTGTCTACGACTTCTAGCTAGCTCGACTTCGAAAATTGTTCTACGGTCTAGGCTGGTTTCGCTCGGCCTTTTATACTGGAACTCCTTTCACTTTTCAAGGCTCTGGAAAACTACCCGTATGTTCGACGTATATCATTAACCGACTTCGAAAAAGGAGGAGGTTACTCAATTCGATCAGTATATTTTTTTTTTTTTTTTTTTTCTATGTATGTTCGCCGATTACGCCTAGCTGGATGGACCGATCGGAACGAAACCTTTTGCATCTGGTAGGTTCTGACTCCCCATTGGTACCATTATCAAAAAATTTTTCATTTTTTAATTGCAAAGTGTTATTGCAAATAAACCGGCAACTTTTGAAATAAACGTTTCTCGATTTTAGTGTGGTTTTAATATCTTATCGCGGACATGATTCTGAACAATTTTGTTCTTACATAAATTTCGCGGAAAGGTTTAGTTTTCGAGATATTAGCGAAAAATTGTTATTAACTTTTGAAATCAGCTTCGAACGATTTTAATGTCCTTTAAATATGTTGTCAGGGGTATGGTTCTGAACAATTTTGTTCATATACAAATTTCGCGGAAAGCTTTAGTTTTCGAAATATTAGCGGAAAATTGTTGAAAAGTTTTGAAATCAACTTTGGACGATTTTAATGTCCTTTTAATATGTTATTAGGGGCACGATTCTGAACAACTTTTTCCTTATCCGCAATTAAGGGGAAGCTTTAATTTTCGAGTTATTAGCGAAAAACTATTGTTACTAATATATTGCATTCTACGTATGCCTCCGTATCTCTGGTGGTGTATGAGTCAACATGCAGTCACCGATTTTCTACTGTTTCTACAAACACGTCTTGTCGGCCGAAAATCAGTATACATGTATAATAACTATTGTTATTGCAAAATCCTATTCTTAGGTATTGTTATGTAAGAAATGCACCGATCGCGATGAAACTTTTCGAATCTCGAAGATCTTTCCAAGATGATCTCATTTGTAACAGACATTTGTGGGACTCGTTAATTGTTAATAACTATTGATATTGCAAAAGATTTATTCTTACCCTGCAAGAAATATGACGACCGTGATTTTTCAAAGTTGTTCCTGTAAGTAGACTTCGTCAATTCCTTTATCAATTGGCCGCAAATAAAAGAGAAGGAAAAAAAAACAGACTTGGCTTGTTTCTTTACGTGTCAATCGCTGGAAGCTGATCTGCAGTGTTTGTTTGCAAAAGCAAGCGTCGTAATCTTTCCATTTCTGCGAGTGCTCGCTCGTCATGAGGTTTAACGAGGACCTTGTTTGGCGCTAAATCAGATAAAACTAGACCATCTAGACTTTTAACACGACTAAGTGCAACGTAAATTTGACCTTTTGCAAAATTTCTTTTGCCAAGATCAATTACAGCTTTGTTTAATGTGGTCCCTTGTAATTTGTGCACCGTTACTGCCGACCTAAAATAAGTGGTAACATTCTGCGCTTGACGTCCCCATAACCTTTTGTCGCCTGAAACGTTGCTGAAACTGGAGATATTGGAATGTAACCATGAATATCTTTGAACCTATTTCCAACAGTTTCGTCGTCAAATTTTATAAGAACTGAATCCGGCAATTCTCCCTGTTCTAGTTGGTCTTTTCTAAGTACCGGTCATCTAAATTTCTTAACTATTCCCATTGCACCGTTTATCAAACCATCAGAAATTGATATATTTCGCCGCAGCATGATTCGCGATCCCTCGGCTAACGTTATTGTATGTAACAGTCCGCCACAGTTATTAACATTTGTAGGAATAACATTTTCTGGTGGCCTTTTTCCATATGTAGCTGGCTCACGGGACTCGTCTACTGCATCAATGATGTACATTCGATGTGATTTTGCTAATTTATCGGTCATTTTTGTATTATATTCATCGACTAATTTTATGGTTGGGAATATTCCTATCGCTTCACCATTCTCAAACTCTCCGGTTAAGGGAACTCTTCTTCGTTCGCATAGTATTGGTAGTTGAAAGGTTGTCACTTCCCCAAATCGTAGGTTATTCAGTAAGTCGATAAACTCGACGTCATCCCTTTGTCGCATGTTAATGGTGAGTTCGCAGAATGAATTTTGGTGCCATAAATTAATTTCTGCGCTACGCCAATGTGGCTGTATAAAACACCAGTGTCCTTTTACCGGGGGCAACTGCATGATATCGCCAAAAAGAAGTACATTTACGCCACCAAACAGTTTATCATTCATTTTGAATTCTTGCAATCTTAAATGAATTATTCGCAAGTTCTCGTAAGATACCATTGATATCTCGTCAATAATCAACCACCTTATGTACCGCCACTTTCATTTCTCCTGTTCGAGTCTTTGTCCAGTCAGTCGCCGATAGGTCATTGCAGTACCTTTTTTAATAGGCAACGAGAACAAGGAGTGCAGAGTTTTTCCGAATATTTGGCGGGCAGCGACGCCAGTCAAAGAAGCTACATCAATGAACGATGGTTTTATCATCATATCAACTGTGGGATTATAGCAGCGTTTAATATGTTCAACAAGTAATTTAAAAAAAAAAAAAAATTGAAAAACGAATATCCATGTTGTCTTTTACTTAATTATGTTCATGGCATTTACGCAGACAAAAAAAGCCCGGAAGAACTGTCTCACAGTATCCTATACAATTCTCCCCATTCCACTAAAAAGCGTGAAATAAAATAATTTTAAGAAAAAAAATACGCCGACTTCGAAATGCACTAAAAAGTATAAAATAATTTCTATTTCCTAATAAAGTAATTTCTATTTCATTCAATCATATAATTACGTCACAGATATAAATGAAACCTATTTACTCGTTAGGTAGTATATTAAATACATTTCAACCTTTTCGGAGGCGGCGCAAAATTAAAAGATTTTCTTGAACATGTCAACCTTTGGACAGCCGAACATAGGCAAAGCTTGTATAGCTATTTTTTTTTCTATACATATAACTCGACAGCACGCCGCGAAGTAGGTGTTAGTGCGTATAGAATGTAACTATGGTCTATCTAGCCCTTTGCGGACGGGACGGTTCGAAGTGAACCGTACCGTGGGGCCGAGCTCCTGCCGCGATAGTCATTAAAAATTGCCAGCGCATATTTTTGCTTAAACGCGGTTTTCGTTCATAGCATTCCAAGTCAAATTCTGGACATATTATATGTACATGCACAGATTTACGTGCATGCACACATGTACGCGTTTCTCGGCTCTATCAGTTGTTTTCGCGGAACGCATAGTTAAGTTTCTCGGCCATAGCCACGCATTTACGTGGGACACATATATGCGTTTCTCGGCCCAATCAACTGTTTTTGCCAAACGCATATATGAGTTCTTCGGCCAATTTGATGATTTACGCAGAACGCATATATGCGGCGGTAGTCCGCAAAGGGCTAGATTCATAGAGTATGCGACGGAAAGACTTGATCGCCGCATATACGATAAAGATAGAGCCCATCTGCCGCAAATTTGGTAATTCCCGCGTCGTGGGCTCCGTTTATAGGTTCTTACAATTAGATCCATGGCTTCCACATACGAACGAAGTCGATTCAATTTCATTTATATCAGAAACGTTGCGAAATGAAGATGCAGTCGTTACATTTACGTATATTACCAGATATATCTATAATGGTTCGTATTCTTTCTCAAGATTTATTAATTTCCAATACGCCATACCACAATCAACTGGTTATTGGCAGCAACATTTACTGAGGTATTTTTAATTCTGCGCCGCCTCCGAAAAGTTTGAAATGTATTTAATATACTACCTAACGAGTAAATAGGTTTCATTCATATCTGTGACGTAATTGTATGATTGAATGAAATAGAAATTACTTTATTAGGAAATAGAAATTATTTTATACTTTTTAGTGCATTTCGAAGTCGGTGTATTTTTTTTCTTAAAATTATTTTATTATGCGTACAATTTTACATACAATTATATATATAATTCTTAATTAAACGTTAATTAATAAAGTGAATGACTTTCTAACATTGTCAATAGTGTCTTCTGAATAGTAGTTAATGTTTTTAATGTGAAAATAATAATTTAATAGCGTGTTAAGCGAGAAATGTATTCGCTGTCTTTTTCTACATATTACGCACGAATTTCTACAAGGACTTGAACTATATATCGAAGCATACGATGCTTCGGAATATTCCATAGAATACTATTACAATTTATTATTTATCTAGATTAATAAAATAATATCTGACTTCGAGTATTGATAATTTAACTTAACATATCATTAGCTAACTTTATATGTATATTGATTGATTTGATTAGTTAATAATTCTAATGTCTAATAATATTGTCAATTGAAAATATGTATTCTATCTCTCTCTAGAGATTGCGCGCTAATTCTAAGAAATCCTGGCTAGCATCGTAGCACGTACCACGTAGCGTTTCGGAATATTCCGTACGAAACATTTACAATATATTATTTATTCAAAGAAAATAACATTTGAATTCGATTATTAATAATTCAGTTTAACAGATCATTAATTTAGCTTTCTATATATTGATTCAACAAATTTATTATTTAATAATTTTCATATTTAATAGCATTGTTAATGGAAAATATATGTATTCTATCCTTGTCTGATATAGCGTACTATTTCTAGGTGGTCCTGAGCTATAGTCGCAGAACGTGGAATATTCCATACAAAATCTTTATAATGCACTATTTATTTAAATAAGTAAAATAATGAATGAATCTGATGTTTAATCATCTAACTTAACAATTAATTAATTAGCTCATATATGTTAGCGTCAAATCGTGTGCGAAGGTGGCACACGTGTCAGGGTCATCGTAACCCGGACTTTGACTCGGTTCTCAGGGGTCTTAGATGACAATAATATAAACCTATGTCTGTCATCGAGTTAAGGATCGGTGGTAACCGATAGCTTAGGACCGCGATGAGTTCGAAGAGTCGCGGATGTTATGATTAGAGGTCGATGCCTTTTCTTTTGAGAATTACCGAAGGTGCCGT
This sequence comes from Megachile lagopoda, assembly GCA_036983795.1. Taxonomy (NCBI): domain Eukaryota; kingdom Metazoa; phylum Arthropoda; class Insecta; order Hymenoptera; family Megachilidae; genus Megachile; species Megachile lagopoda. The sequence goes on along the minus strand of JASVEB010000105.1, from coordinate 12,056 downwards.
GCCTCGTGGCCGATGACCCGACGTCATGGTGCTGCGTGGCGCGTGCAAAGGGATAAGGGTGTTCTAGTAAGATCTGGCCACGGAGTGGGGAGGATATTGCATCCTTTGGTGAGACGACCATGAGAGACCGCATGGCACTTACCCCAGCACCTTTACATAAAACGGTACCTTGCCTAATTTTTACAAGTAATATCTAACATATTGTAAGAAAATTCGAAAACTTGCATTTCGTATGTTAGAAAGTTGAACGTAGACCATCGACGTTTTGTCAATGGCCCTTGAAGGGAACCGTTAAAGATATAAACAGTTCGCAGGTTAGACTGGCGAAGGAGGTCCTAAGGCTAGAAGTGTCCTTTTCGGGGCATTCTTGTTGTAGACGTCTTGGCTTGAGCAAGGCAATTACTTCACAGAGTCATCAGAATATATATTAACGTTTATTTTACGCCCACAAATAGTTTTTCATTATTTAATTCCACCTTTTACGCTATCACTCGGTCGATTTTCCTTACAATATATTTGCTAAACTTAATAATCACAATAATATTCGCAAATTAAAAATATATATATATATGTTACCGACAGTTTAACTAAATTTTGATGGTAATTGACATGTCTAATGTCGCGGTCGGTAAATGAGAAATACAGTTGATAATTGAAATTAAATGTACCTTTGGAGAACGAAATAAAATTAGCATTGAGACACTTATGAGGAAGGAAAAAACAAAAAATTCTTCGTGGACGTTACAGGTCGTGAACTTGCGCCAAATAATTAGGTACCGATTATGCGACAGGACTCGTAACCGTTTCGCCAATGACACCGTTATACGTAACAGATTTTTACATTCCAGAATATAACAATGTGCCCCTCGCGGTTTATTAACTGAATTACGGATGACATAAGGTCGGAAGCAAATTAATTCACTGCCAATTATTTTGGAGTTCCACTTGTACAAGTTTATGCTGCGCTTTTATAATCTAGGGCATGGTGAGGCGGTACGTGTTGTGGACTTGCATATTCTTATTCCCACAATTACTCAAGGTGACCGACACGGCACGAGTCGGCGAATTTCATATTCCTGTGTAGTCCGTAATACTAAAGATACTAAAGTAGAAATACTAAAGATACATCCAGGTACTGCAGTTTCACAAGATTAATATGAATTAATAGACTTTATTTTCTTAACTAATGTATCATTTGCATCGATTATGAGTGTGAATCTATTTAAAACTATTTAGTAAATATACGGAAACGCAAAGATATGCAAATTCGAAATAGAAGAAACCTTTCACGCAAAACAATCGGTTTTATATTTTTTTTAACTATGGTGCACTTTACTGCGAAATCTGAAAAAATTAAAGAATAATAGTTATGCCAATATGTGATTACAACAATAATATAAAAGCAGTACTTCTACATTGTCAATAAAAAATCGCACTTTTTTTGGTTTTTCTTTTTTGAAACTACAGTTTGCGGTAAAAAATTCTGTAATATGTGCAACTGGATTTCCAATGTTTCAGCATTTTTTTCAGATTGTTTAAATCTCATTAGACAGAAAATATAGGCCAAATGCTTGAATTTTATTTTTCTTCATTACTACCCCACCAAGTCGAACTAAGTGGTTGAAACTTGGTGCGAGATGTTTTTTTTAGATATGCAGCTGAATAACGTATTCCATGTTTCATTTAGGTTAAGGGTACATTTGGTCATCTTATTTGGCCACCTTTCCAAAATAGGTTTTGTCATCCCTCGCCAGAATTATTTTTATACGCTTTCCCTGCTCTATACTTATCTAAAACAAATTTTGTTATATAATAAATATGATAGAAATAAATCAAATTTCTACAAACGTGCAAAGAGTGCAATGAAAATTTAAAACCTATATTTTTCCTAGATTTCAAGACAATTAATTGGCGAATTGCGTTTCTGTTCAATTAAATTCATTTCACATGCCCAGATGATATATTATTTAATTTATTGAGTTCTCTGCTTATTACGCGATAAAAGTCTATTTTGTGCTTTCGCTAAATTTATTTCACGGAATTATGATAAATCAGATACATATACTTTTTATACTTTTGCAATAATAATTGTTAATTGTAATATTCATCCTCATAATTAATTAATCGAAAAAACCTAATTATTGAAAGTGTTGGATATCGCTTTAGGTTAATCAATATTTTTATTTCTTTAGATTAGTCCATATCTTTATCACTCTAGAATAGTCAATATTTTTATGTTTCAAACTAAATCTAAATCCCATCATCTTTCCGTATACAATTAGTGACACGACACTTGAACCCTTACTCACTGACACTGAATAATACGTCTGACTCCTTGATATCCGACAATCCCTATTAGTCCTTCTCTTCATTCCCACTACCTGCAAAACCAAAACCTAAATCCTTAAAAGATCCTCCGAAGCTCCCCAGAATAGCTTTTTAGTATTATCATCCTAATACTTAAAATTAGACAGAAATTGAATCGCAGCGAGATACTAGATCCTAAGTGTTTATTGTAAAAGGAAACTGATTAATAAATCGGAATCTAACAAAAGGTATTGACCTGAGTATTTCACTCATTAACCGCACACCATACTAATCCCACATTCTTTAGATTTAGTTATTTTAGGATCGAGTCGTTCAGTCGGTAAATGCCGCTCTTTACCTCACGAGTGCTGTAAACTTCTGAGCCTAGTTCCAGAAACGTTACACAAGCGAAAACGCGTAAACGATTATTCAAAAATAACTTTAACGATTGTCTTTTTCTCTTTAACGTTATACAGTGGGGGACAAAAGTATTCATACACTTGAAATATAGAAATAAAAAGAACAATATTTTCTATATTATTAAGTATATTTAATCATATGTAGCTGTATATTAAATATTATACTTACAGCAACAAATGACCCAAAACCAAAGGCAATAACATCATGTAGTAATTTGAAATGACTTGAAATTGACGAAATTGTAAGAAATCGCCGGAACAAAAGTATTCGTACACTTAATTATTGCTACAATTATTTTAGCAGGAATTTTATAAATTAATACTTTGTATGATAACCCTTCCGGCGAATCACTTCACGTAATCTATCGCGCATTGACAACACCAAACTTTTAACGAAGTCAGGTTCTATATTACACAATTCTCTTTTCAATATTTTTGTCAAGTGTTCTTTTGACGTTATATCATGTTTTCACACATTTTTTTCTAGTTTCGCCCGTACATGTTCGATAAGATTTAAGTGAGGCGATTGTGGAGGAGTTTCTAACCTGTGGGGAGTATGGTATAACAACCACTAACGCACTATATAGGCTGCATGTTTCGCGTCGCAGTCTTGCTGAAAATAAAATGTTTTCCCAATGCCTAATTTATCTGCACTATTTTGTAAATTTTCTTTTAAAATATTTAAATATAAATGTTTATCCATTATTTTATCTATTATCACTAAATTGCCGACTCCAGAAGTAGCAATGCATCCCCACACCATCACTCTTCCACCTCCGTGTTTCGTCGTCGGTTGCATATTTTTGAAATCCAATGAAGTATTAGCTTTCCGCCATACTTTTGACATACATTTGATAAATTTTGACTCGTCGGAAAATACTACGTTTTTCCAGAAGTCATCGCTAGCATTTATGTATTGTTCTGCAAATTCTAATCTCTTTTTTTGTTTACTTTGCTTATGAGTGGTTTCTTCCTCGCAACTCTACTGTTATATCCGGTCCGATGCAGCACTCTTCATACTATTTTAGGGTGAACTTCCTTCAGCATATATTCTTTAAGGTGTGATGCAATTTCAGATGCACTGGTATCTGGTTTTTCTTCAATAGTTCGGACGATTTTACGCTCTTGTATCGTAGTTAATTTTCGGGATCTACTGGTTCTTTCTTTATTCTGTAATATTCCTTCTTTTTTATACTTATTTATAATACTTCGTACAGTTGATCGACTTCTTTGTAGTATTTCTGATATATTTCTATATGATTTACCTTCTTCATGTAACCGTATAACAATTTTTCTTTCTTCCAATGTTGTTTCATTGACTTTTCTTCCCATATTGCAAATATTAGTATTAAAGTCTACTTGCCACGATTACTACTGACTAAACTAACATAACATCTACTAATGTAATGGTTACATTGATCAGAATGTCCTGATGTCACCGCAACTGTTGTATTTATCAACATAAATGATAATGTACGAATACTTTTGTCCCGGCGATTTCTTTCCGTCTCGTGAATTTCAAGTCATTTCAAGTTACTACGTGATGTTATTGCCTTCGGTTTTGGGTCATTTGTTGCTGTAAATGAAATGTTTAATATACAGCTATATATGATTAAATATACTTAATAATACAGAAAATATTGTTCTTTTTATTTCTATATTCCAAGTGTACGAATACTTTTGTCCCCCACTGTATATATTTCGAACGTTTTGACCCCCTCGATTCGTCTTTCTCTCCCTTCCCACTTTCAAACATTGTTTCTCAAGGAATTGTTACGCCGCGGCGTAGTAACTCGTACGTGTTTTTTTCCGTCAAGGATGTTGATCGCGTTACAATCGGTAATTTAGGAAACAGCGCCCGGTGTTCAACATCGTAGGGAAAATGAGAAATTGTTAAAGTTATTTACGAATAATTGCGGCAAGGTATTATGCAGTGTTTATTTTTTTTTTATGAAGGTCAAGCTAGGTGAAATGACCTAGTCATGACAACACATTTTCGCCGAAACAGGATTATCTTTAAACAATAGGTGAGCCTGATTTAAATTATTTTTACATGTTTTGTGAATTTAAAATAGACCGGTGTTAATACATTTGTGGCGGTATTTTATTACAAAGGCAGACAAAAGAATGAACAGAGGATAAAGATAATAATACAATGACATAAGTTCTTAACTAAACTGGTACGTGACTTCTCGCGATCACTGTTTGAAATCTTTACTTTCTCAGTCGCCGCGTACCGGCGTACTGGTAGAGAGTGGGAGAGTACCGATTAGAGACCCCACGCGAATTTGCCGGGGTATTTAAATACTATCACAGTTGTTAGTTATTAGATTTAAAATTTTTTCTGATGAACAGAAAGATTATTTTTCCTTCAAAATGTGCGAATTTGTTGTTCTACAACTTTGTAACGAGCGATAACAACAATTTTCAATATTTTATTCCTTATTCCTTTCGAATAAGGGTTTTCGAACAAATTCGATTCACTCTGTTTAAGTTAATTATAAGTAATTGGTTTATCCCCTATCTGGAAATAATGCAAAACCCGTTCTTATTCTTGATTGTTTTATTCGGTATTTGATTTTACTTTAACGTAGCGTCTTTCTGTTACCAATTACACTGTCACGGTGTAAACTGTCAGTATTTTTCGTTAATAATTTGAACACTAAGCTTCGGACAACATTTTGGTAAAGGAAAAAGTTGTTCAGTATCACTCGAGCTAGCACCCCTTGAAATTATGCCCACCAGTAGCCGAACACCCTGTATGGGTGTTGCCACGCATCGATTCCACGTCAAATCGATCACTTTTGGTAGTCACCTTCTGCGATTTTGCTCTAATCGAAATATGTTGTAGTCCGTGTGAAATTAGGTGGGCTTTAAGTCATCATTTTGCTAGTTTCGAATTTGTTAAGGAATAACGCGCCTTCAAAGTTTGCAATTTTTGCCCATTTTGGCGAAAATAGGCTTCACTTACGAATTTTTTTCTCAAAAGCTGCTCAACCGATTTAGCTACATTTATTTTTGTTTTATTTATAAAGGATTGGGCTATAATAAAATATTTTTGTCTAGTTCGTCAATTTGTTTTATAATATCGAAAATTTTAAACAAATTCTTGTTTTGCATTTTTTTCAATAAAGAGCATAAATGGTTTAAATTAAAAAACAATATGTTCTTATTCCTCAAAGCTTCCCCTTTAAAATGAGCTCTTCAGAACGATGAAGCCTCGAAAATTGACGTCACTACAAGCTGGAAAAGACGCGGGGTACCCCCGTTTCAGGTAGGCAAGTCGCGCGCTCAGCTATTATGATCGATTGTTTTATATCACTGATCCCAAAACAATATGAGAATATTTACAGGGTGTCTCACAACTAGTGTAGGTCCCGGAAATGGGGGGTAGCTGACGTGATTCTGAACAAGATTTTCCTTTGCGAAAATGGGGTTTGAAGCTTCGTTTTTGAATTATTAAGGAAAAACACGGACCAATCAGAGCGCGAGGATTACGCGCGCCCAGACGCGAGAGCGACAGCTTCGAGCCTGACGGCTGAGCGCGAACGTGATCAAGCGCCTTTGCCTCGGAACAGTTTAAACGTCTAATGAGAAGTCATTACATCAAAACTCAGTTAAATAACGAACAGAATAATTAAAAATAGTGTTTATTTATTTATTTTTCATGAAGGGGGACGGAATTAGTTATGTGTGATTAATAGAAATTGTGCAAATGAAATTTCTTGAATCCTAGCATTCATTAATTAAAGAGGACGAAATTAAATATCGAAAATGTTTTGTTTTATTTCTGACAATAATGTTAACCAAGTAATTTACGTATTGTAGTTGAAAATAATTATTTTGTTCATGAAAAAAGAGTTTTAATGTAATACTTAATAAATATATTAACCTGTCTACTTTACATTTACAGGAAATTTAGTAAAATAGAACTCACCCATTGTTTGAAAATAATCCTGTTTCAAAATAATCTTCCCGTGAAAGAGTTGGGGTCCTTGCCGCTGGATCGTCCCGCCGATCTTGACCTACCGTAAAAACATTGGCATCGTATAACACAGCTGATGACACTCACAGGTCACTGCACTGACTTCAGGTCCCAACACGGTCACTTTCACTCTCACTTTCCGGCAAATCTATTCCCGATAGCTCCTAAAGGAAGGTATTCCCCTGATTAAATAATGAACAATAATAACTTGTAACATTATTATGAGAAACGAAGACACGCGAAGCAGATGTCAGAACCGAATTATTAAACGAAATACAGTAATTCTTCTCACAGTGCAACGTAGATCAGAATCGAAAATACTCGTTGTATGAATAGTGGGCACGAAAATTAAAACCGAGCAGCTGTTTTTTCCTCGCCGCGGCTCGCCTTTGCCGGCGGCTTGCGTTTGTCGGCGGCTCGTCAATCTAATGAAGGAAAAGACGGCAAGACATTTAAATGTCCGTCAATGTTCTAACAGTGTTTCCAAAAGCAATACGCGAATTGTCAATTTATCGAAGCAACCCATTTTTTAATAAATGATAAATATTATCCAAATTATATCGTATCTGGTCTCATTTTAATCAGAAAACCCTCACGAATATGTTAAAAAAGATTTTATGACACGGTCATGCACAAACGGGGGGCGGCACTATTTTTCGCGACCGTTCTCTTAATTAGCGCAACACACAACTGCCGAACAGAATATGCACGTCACAAAACGTTTTTTGAAAAACAGTTGAACGTCGTTGACACGGCGGCGGGCCGTATCACCTTTATAACATAGTTATCAATTACAATAGTACAAAATCATTTTTGTTATCTTTTTATAAAAAAAATAGTTCGGCAAAACATGCGCCGCTGCCAGTGGTACTCAATATTGGCGCGGCGCGGTAGTCGCCCTGCCTACTGTCTTGGCGTAACGGAATAACTGAACACCGCAACGCGCCAACATTGAGTACCACTGGCAGCGGCGCGTGTTTTGCCGAACTATTTTTTTTATAAAAAGAAAACGAAAGTTATTTTGTAACTTCGCTTGATGCTTTCTTCGGCAGAAATGTCTGCTCTATCACGTACGATGGTTAGATTTTCGCCTAGACCCATAGTTTTTTAAATAAATTGAAAAATATCAGCAAAAAGTGGTGCGTTTTTGGTGTATTTCTTACTTTGATCATTATTTAAACATATTTAAATGTTTACAATGTAATAACAATTTATATCGTTTTATTCGGGAAAGTTTATAGATTTTTCTCGTGTAAAAAGCCACTGAATAGCTGCTATGGTAAAAGCACAAAAAATTTCCAAAGTTGAAAATTTGCAATTTTTTTAACATTAATTTTCTCAAAAAACCATACGTCCTAGAGAAAAACGGATTTCAGATTCGTATTCAGCTCGCAAAAATCTATAAGAATTTCACAGTGGCGGTTACGAAATCGGTTGGCTGTTGTACAGTGTTATTTGTGAGAAGATGTCTATTTTTATATCTATATATTTAAATTTAGGGTCGTAAAATAATCGCAATCACAAAAAGATATCATGACCTTATTATTAATAAACTTGAAATGTTGAACGCAATAATGAGTTAGATTTATAATAATTTACTTTCCATTAAATATTAATAAAATGTTATTTCTTTATTTGCAATAGCTACTTTAAGTAAATACATTTTTAATTTTTCAGAACTACGAGTAATTTTAATCATTTTTGAACATTATAAACATATTTATTTGAAATTGGTTTTGCACATTTACGATACCTGTTTTCCTTCAGTATAATATAACGAAACGATAACACAAAAATATTTAAATATTATTTTTCGCAATATCTGAAAGTATCATTACGATATCCTTTCGATCTTATTAGTTATTTTTAAATTATTCAGACAACTACAATGTATAATATGTTTGAAAGTCTGAAACAGATACTCATTAAATATCAATAAGGTACTCAAAAGATGTCTAATAAGAAACCCTTCGAAATACATCCATTCGGCTGCCAAACAAATACCTTTTCAGGCAAGAGTAGGTATTCCCAATATTTTTCATGGGGCACATAAATGACACCTGTCCGATATCTCAGCATGGCCTGAATGTACATATCATTATCGATATTAATATTACATAACATATTGATATCGATTTAGTAATACCAAAGTTTATTCTGTTGTTACATGATTTTTTTTTATTTATTCTAACATTTGAAAAGTTATTGTTTTAACCTGCATTTGCTAATAGTAGTAGTCGTAAATTGATTCAAAGAAAAGGATTTAAATGCATATTTAAAAATAATAATTATTTTTTCTGAAATAATATCATAATTAGTGACTAAATAAAAATTAATTTCTTTAGTGCATGCAGGAAAGAGATCATGTAACAGAAAGTAAACAAGTAATTTAAGAAAACTAATACCAGAGCTGAAATTAAACGAACTGGTAATTATATAGTGATATGGAATTGCATACTTCTGAGAAAAATTGAAAAATTAGAGTTTATTGATTTTGTCGTGAGTACATGTAGTACTTTAATAATACAATATGGACAAAAGAATTTAAATGAGTCTGTGGAAAAATGAAGAATGCCATGTATCTATTACCTACAGCAGGATAATGACCCTAAGCATGCTTGTCACCTGGTACATAAATGATTATGTAATATTGTAAAACTTTTAAAAACACTGCCACCATAATCTCCGTATATTAATCTATTTAATCATTTATTTCAAACCATTGTAGAAGATCTTTAAACGACAAATAAAGTTTGTAGTGTACAAGAAACGAATAATGTAAAATACGAGCGAATAGGATAAATTGTTCGGTGAGAATAAGTTATAAAACCTACTAAGAACCCTATAATAATTGTAGAGGATAGGTTGAAATATTATACAATAGCGTTGCGATCATTCTAGAAAAGCGAAAGTTCTTGAAAAATCCAATTGCATCGCGACGCGAGAAATCATAGGCTGCTCCGCGGAGCGGAAGGCAAGGCTGTTGATAAGGGCGGCCGCGGATAGCAACCGGCGAGTATAAAATAGAGGCTCGCGACAGGAGCCGGTCTATTAGGCAGTCTGATAGAGAAGATGAGGTAAGGACCATCGGCCGCTCCTGGACTAGCCTAGGGACTCCGGCAGGAGAGTTCGACGACCAATACTTGGACGCCTGCCTGGAGAGTAGCGAGTAGAGTAACTCCGGCAGAGGAGTACAGCGAAACCTTCCTAGATGCCTGCCTGGAGAATGGGGGGAAAGTACGGGACACTTGTTCCTGAACACTCGTCCGACATGGAGAATTCGGCGAACATTCCTGGACGCCTGTCGGTCGAGAAAGGACAGAGCATTCCTGGACGCCACGAGTAAAATACAGGAAAATACGGCAGGATATTCCTGGTCGCCCGTTCGATATGGAGAGTTCGGAGAAAATACCTCCACGCCATTCAAACAGGAGAGAACAGAACTACTCCTGGACGCTTGATTGAATAGAGTCATGTAGAAACATTTAAAAGTAGTCATGTTATAAAAAGAAAATTATTCTGTGCAAAATGCATTTCCTGTACAAACTCCTAACCCTTATAATAAATCCTGTTTTCCAGAACTCCGTATTTCTTGATACTGCGATTCCTTATCCTTGGAAGAGTAAACAATGGCTACAAGTTCTATTTTTATTTTAAATCGAAGCCTCGATTACCTGCATTACACAATAAGCCGAAATACAGTAATCTTTCTATATAAGCAAGAATGTCCTTTACGATATAAGCAAAAATGTTATCCCCACCACTGGGAGGAAGACTCCTCGAAACGCCCGAAGTTCGCTCGCCGAGAAATGTAACGTAATCCGGGTTCGGATATATCAGTGAGACAGTACCAATGTAAATATAAAACTTTTTTATTTTTTCGTTATCAAACTTTTATTAATAGATTTTTCGCATTTGTTGAATCATACAATTTCGACTAATCTCGAATGTCGCGCCTAACTCAATAGATGGCGTGACATTAAATATATAAGGAGCGGACGCTTCTTACCTCTCTCTCTCAGCGAGTTTCTGCTTAAGAAATGATGGGTAACTATTTCGTTCTGTTATAAAACTTAATACATTTCTTTAAAATTTGGTTGAACTATTATTGTATGATCTATATAAGAAAAATCTTACCTTTTGTTAATAAATATTTTATGTATTTGCCCGTGCATCAAGTGTTTTATTCAAACACTTTAAAGAAATCCAACAGCATTTTTCTAATTAAACGAGACAAAACACGATATAATTTGGACTATATTTATTGGTTTAATTGAGGATAAAAGTTTTTAACGCAGAAAAGGTTAGCGAGTGAAAAGGAAAGAGACGCTGTGATCGTGGCAGTCGGCAAAGATCAAAAGTCTGCTCAATTGTTTACAATGCTAATGCAGTCTAACTTTTTTATTTTTGATTAATTTTTTATACTACTTTCTCCATCGTATTCGTAATATTTTTCTGATTAAAATAAGATCAAACACGACGTAATTTGAAGCATATTTACTTGCAATAACTTTTTCAAGTAAAGTCCTCGATGTAAGCGTAACGTTTGAAATTACAAAAAAATATGTTTCGAATTTCGCAGTGTTTAGTCTCATTTTACTCGCGAAAATGTAAAAAATCTAATGGAAAACGTTTCATATAAAAAAATCGAAAAAAAAAAGTTTTATTCTTAAATTAAAATTGTCCTACCGATATGTTACTTTTTCTTTACGTTCGGTATCCTTCATTCGCTGTCCTTTTTTACGTTCGGCAAAACATCAATTAATGTAGGAGTTATTATCGATATGAGCAAAAATTCAGACTCGAGAAGTTCGCAGATATTGAATATTTACTTTACACAAAACTTCAGACCCGAAAGATTTGCTTATATAGAATGATTACTGTACTAACAATGATAGGCGTTCAGAGTAAGATGGTCGTCCTTGAACGTTTCTAACCCTCATTTAGTGTTTCAAACCATTAGAATGCGTGTTTAAATAAGGAAATTCGACAATTTATAAAACAATTATTTTTGTATGGTCTAACTAAGAGTACAAAGTTTCTTCTTTGAATTATGTCTTTATAGCACTAAACAATTCTGAAAGAACAGAATATAGGAAAAATCAGGACTAACCGAGTGGTAGGTTATGAAGTTAATACAAAGAATTAACTAGGTAAAAGTTCTCGTTTATTCTGTGTCGTGTTTCCACGTCCACAGTCAGAACAAGAATGCCTCCTCGACAAAACATTGGCCGTGAAGACACCAACGCCACCATGGCCCTTGACGACTATGTACTCATTATCCTTTAGCCTCGAAAAACTTTCCCTTGCGACCAAGAAAGCACCGCGAGAAAACGCACAAGTCA
>JASVEB010000104.1:0-22090 GCA_036983795.1 Megachile lagopoda | reverse complement strand
ACAGCGATGTGAATAATAGTAGAAAGGATAATAATAAGAGAAATAAGGACAATATCAACAGAAATAAGGATAGTAATAATAGAATGAGGATAATAATAACAGTCACAGCGATATGAATAATAGTAGTAAGGATAATAATAAGAGAAATAACGACAATATCAACAGAAATAAGGATAGTAATAATAGAATGAGGATAATAATAACAGTCACAGCGATATGAATAATAGTAGAAAGGATAATAATAAGAGAAATAACGACAATATCAACAGAAATAAGGATAGTAATAATAGAATGAGGATAATAATAACAGTCACAGCGATAATAATAACTAAAATAACGACAATATCAACAGAAATAAGGATAGTAATAATAGAATGAGGATAATAATAACAGTCACAGCGATAATAATAACTAAAATAACGACAATATCAACAGAAATAAGGATAGTAATAATAGAATGAGGATAATAATAACAGTCTCAGCGATAATAATAACCAAAATAACGACAATATCAACAGAAATAAGGATAGTAATAATAGAATGAGGATAATAATAACAGTCTCAGCGATAATAATAACCAAAATAACGACAATATCAACAGAAATAAGGATAGTAATAATAGAATGAGGATAATAATAACAGTCACAGCGATAATAATAACCAAAATAACGACAATATCAACAGAAATAAGGACAGTAATAATAGAATGAGGATAATAATAACAGTCACAGCGATGTGAATAATAGTAGAAAGGATAATAATAAGAGAAATAAGGACAATATCAACAGAAATAAGGATACTAATAATAGAATGAGGATAATAATAACAGTCACAGCGATATGAATAATAGTAGTAAGGATAATAATAAGAGAAATAACGACAATATCAACAGAAATAAGGATAGTAATAATAGAATGAGGATAATAATAACAGTCTCAGCGATAATAATAACCAAAATAACGACAATATCAACAGAAATAAGGATAGTAATAATAGAATGAGGATAATAATAACAGTCACAGCGATAATAATAACTAAAATAACGACAATATCAACAGAAATAAGGATAGTAATAATAGAATGAGGATAATAATAACAGTCACAGCGATATGAATAATAGTAGTAAGGATAATAATAAGAGAAATAACGACAATATCAACAGAAATAAGGATAGTAATAATAGAATGAGGATAATAATAACAGTCTCAGCGATAATAATAACTAAAATAACGACAATATCAACAGAAATAAGGATAGTAATAATAGAATGAGGATAATAATAACAGTCACAGCGATGTGAATAATAGTAGAAAGGATAATAATAAGAGAAATAAGGACAATATCAACAGAAATAAGGACAGTAATAATAGAATGAGGATAATAATAACAGTCACAGCGATGTGAATAATAGTAGAAAGGATAATAATAAGAGAAATAACGACAATATCAACAGAAATAAGGATAGTAATAATAGAATGAGGATAATAATAACAGTCACAGCGATATGAATAATAGTAGAAAGGATAATAATAAGAGAAATAAGGACAATATCAACAGAAATAAGGATACTAATAATAGAATGAGTATAATAATAACAGTCACAGCGATATGAATAATAGTAGTAAGGATAATAATAAGAGAAATAACGACAATATCAACAGAAATAAGGATAGTAATAATAGAATGAGGATAATAATAACAGTCTCAGCGATAATAATAACTAAAATAACGACAATATCAACAGAAATAAGGATAGTAATAATAGAATGAGGATAATAATAACAGTCACAGCGATGTGAATAATAGTAGAAAGGATAATAATAAGAGAAATAACGACAATATCAACAGAAATAAGGATAGTAATAATAGAATGAGGATAATAATAACAGTCACAGCGATATGAATAATAGTAGTAAGGATAATAATAAGAGAAATAACGACAATATCAACAGAAATAAGGATAGTAATAATAGAATGAGGATAATAATAACAGTCTCAGCGATAATAATAACTAAAATAACGACAATATCAACAGAAATAAGGATAGTAATAATAGAATGAGGATAATAATAACAGTCACAGCGATGTGAATAATAGTAGAAAGGATAATAATAAGAGAAATAACGACAATATCAACAGAAATAAGGATAGTAATAATAGAATGAGTATAATAATAACAGTCACAGCGATATGAATAATAGTAGAAGGATAATAATAAGAGAAATAACGACAATATCAACAGAAATAAGGATAGTAATAATAGAATGAGGATAATAATAACAGTCACAGCGATATGAATAATAGTAGAAAGGATAATAATAAGAGAAATAACGACAATATCAACAGAAATAAGGATAGTAATAATAGAATGAGGATAATAATAACAGTCACAGCGATGTGAATAATAGTAGAAAGGATAATAATAAGAGAAATAACGACAATATCAACAGAAATAAGGATAGTAATAATAGAATGAGGATAATAATAACAGTCTCAGCGATAATAATAACCAAAATAACGACAATATCAACAGAAATAAGGATAGTAATAATAGAATGAGGATAATAATAACAGTCTCAGTGATAATAATAACTAAAATAACGACAATATCAACAGAAATAAGGATAGTAATAATAGAATGAGGATAATAATAACAGTCTCAGCGATAATAATAACTAAAATAACGACAATATCAACAGAAATAAGGATAGTAATAATAGAATGAGGATAATAATAACAGTCACAGCGATGTGAATAATAGTAGAAAGGATAATAAGAAGTGAAATAACGACAATATCAACAGAAATAAGGACAGTAATAATAGAATGAGGATAATAATAACAGTCACAGCGATGTGAATAATAGTAGAAAGGATAATAATAAGAGAAATAACGACAATATCAACAGAAATAAGGATAGTAATAATAGAATGAGGATAATAATAACAGTCACAGCGATGTGAATAATAGTAGAAAGGATAATAATAAGAGAAATAACGACAATATCAACAGAAATAAGGATAGTAATAATAGAATGAGGATAATAATAACAGTCACAGCGATGTGAATAATAGTATTAAGGATAATAATAAGAGAAATAACGACAATATCAACAGAAATAAGGATAGTAATAATAGAATGAGGATAATAATAACAGTCACAGCGATATGAATAATAGTCGTAAGGATAATAAGAGAAATAACGACAATATCAACAGAAATAAGGATAGTAATAATAGAATGAGGATAATAATAACAGTCACAGCGATGTGAATAATAGTAGAAAGGATAA
Source organism: Megachile lagopoda (assembly GCA_036983795.1). Classification (NCBI taxonomy): domain Eukaryota; kingdom Metazoa; phylum Arthropoda; class Insecta; order Hymenoptera; family Megachilidae; genus Megachile; species Megachile lagopoda. The sequence continues at coordinate 18,800 of JASVEB010000104.1, read as the reverse complement.
TAATAAGAGAAATAACGACAATATCAACAGAAATAAGGATAGTAATAATAGAATGAGGATAATAATAACAGTCTCAGCGATAATAATAACTAAAATAACGACAATATCAACAGAAATAAGGATAGTAATAATAGAATGAGGATAATAATAACAGTCTCAGCGATAATAATAACTAAAACAAGGACAATATCAACAGAAATAAGGATAGTAATAATAGAATGAGGATAATAATAACAGTCTCAGTGATAATAATAACTAAAATAACGACAATATCAACAGAAATAAGGATAGTAATAATAGAATGAGGATAATAATAACAGTCACAGCGATGTGAATAATAGTAGAAAGGATAATAATAAGAGAAATAACGACAATATCAACAGAAATAAGGATAGTAATAATAGAATGAGGATAATAATAACAGTCTCAGCGATAATAATAACTAAAATAACGACAATATCAACAGAAATAAGGATAGTAATAATAGAATGAGGATAATAATAACAGTCACAGCGATGTGAATAATAGTATTGAGGATAATAATAAGAGAAATAACGACAATATCAACAGAAATAAGGATAGTAATAATAGAATGAGGATAATAATAACAGTCACAGCGATATGAATAATAGTAGTAAGGATAATAATAAGAGAAATAACGACAATATCAACAGAAATAAGGATAGTAATAATAGAATGAGGATAATAATAACAGTCTCAGCGATAATAATAACTAAAATAACGACAATATCAACAGAAATAAGGACAGTAATAATAGAATGAGGATAATAATAACAGTCACAGCGATGTGAATAATAGTAGAAAGGATAATAATAAGAGAAATAAGGACAATATCAACAGAAATAAGGATAGTAATAATAGAATGAGGATAATAATAACAGTCTCAGCGATAATAATAACTAAAATAACGACAATATCAACAGAAATAAGGATAGTAATAATAGAATGAGGATAATAATAACAGTCACAGCGATGTGAATAATAGTAGAAAGGATAATAATAAGAGAAATAACGACAATATCAACAGAAATAAGGATAGTAATAATAGAATGAGGATAATAATAACAGTCACAGCGATGTGAATAATAGTAGAAAGGATAATAATAAGAGAAATAACGACAATATCAACAGAAATAAGGATAGTAATAATAGAATGAGGATAATAATAACAGTCACAGCGATGCGAATAATAGTAGAAAGGATAATAATAAGAGAAATAAGGACAATATCAACAGAAATAAGGATAGTAATAATAGAATGAGGATAATAATAACAGTCTCAGCGATAATAATAACTAAAATAACGACAATATCAACAGAAATAAGGATAGTAATAATAGAATGAGGATAATAATAACAGTCTCAGTGATAATAATAACTAAAATAACGACAATATCAACAGAAATAAGGATAGTAATAATAGAATGAGGATAATAATAACAGTCTCAGCGATAATAATAACCAAAATAACGACAATATCAACAGAAATAAGGACAGTAATAATAGAATGAGGATAATAATAACAGTCTCAGCGATAATAATAACTAAAATAACGACAATATCAACAGAAATAAGGATACTAATAATAGAATGAGGATAATAATAACAGTCACAGCGATATGAATAATAGTAGTAAGGATAATAATAAGAGAAATAAGGACAATATCAACAGAAATAAGGACAGTAATAATAGAATGAGGATAATAATAACAGTCACAGCGATGTGAATAATAGTAGAAAGGATAATAATAAGAGAAATAAGGACAATATCAACAGAAATAAGGATAGTAATAATAGAATGAGGATAATAATAACAGTCACAGCGATGTGAATAATAGTAGAAAGGATAATAATAAGAGAAATAACGACAATATCAACAGAAATAAGGATAGTAATAATAGAATGAGGATAATAATAACAGTCTCAGCGATAATAATAACTAAAATAACGACAATATCAACAGAAATAAGGATAGTAATAATAGAATGAGGATAATAATAACAGTCACAGCGATAATAATAACTAAAATAACGACAATATCAACAGAAATAAGGATAGTAATAATAGAATGAGGATAATAATAACAGTCACAGCGATAATAATAACTAAAATAACGACAATATCAACAGAAATAAGGATAGTAATAATAGAATGAGGATAATAATAACAGTCACAGCGATGTGAATAATAGTAGAAAGGATAATAATAAGAGAAATAACGACAATATCAACAGAAATAAGGATAGTAATAATAGAATGAGGATAATAATAACAGTCTCAGCGATAATAATAACTAAAATAACGACAATATCAACAGAAATAAGGATAGTAATAATAGAATGAGGATAATAATAACAGTCACAGCGATGTGAATAATAGTAGAAAGGATAATAATAAGAGAAATAAGGACAATATCAACAGAAATAAGGACAGTAATAATAGAATGAGGATAATAATAACAGTCACAGCGATGTGAATAATAGTAGAAAGGATAATAATAAGAGAAATAACGACAATATCAACAGAAATAAGGATAGTAATAATAGAATGAGGATAATAATAACAGTCACAGCGATGTGAATAATAGTAGAAAGGATAATAATAAGAGAAATAACGACAATATCAACAGAAATAAGGATAGTAATAATAGAATGAGGATAATAATAACAGTCACAGCGATGTGAATAATAGTAGAAAGGATAATAATAAGAGAAATAACGACAATATCAACAGAAATAAGGATAGTAATAATAGAATGAGGATAATAATAACAGTCTCAGCGATAATAATAACTAAAATAACGACAATATCAACAGAAATAAGGATAGTAATAATAGAATGAGGATAATAATAACAGTCACAGCGATGTGAATAATAGTAGAACGGATAATAATAAGAGAAATAACGACAATATCAACAGAAATAAGGATAGTAATAATAGAATGAGGATAATAATAACAGTCACAGCGATATGAATAATAGTAGTAAGGATAATAATAAGAGAAATAACGACAATATCAACAGAAATAAGGATAGTAATAATAGAATGAGGATAATAATAACAGTCTCAGCGATAATAATAACTAAAATAACGACAATATCAACAGAAATAAGGATAGTAATAATAGAATGAGGATAATAATAACAGTCACAGCGATGTGAATAATAGTAGAAAGGATAATAATAAGAGAAATAACGACAATATCAACAGAAATAAGGATAGTAATAATAGAATGAGGATAATAATAACAGTCACAGCGATATGAATAATAGTAGTGAGGATAATAATAAGCGAAATAACGACAATATCAACAGAAATAAGGATAGTAATAATAGAATGAGGATAATAATAACAGTCTCCGCAGGATAATAATAAGAAATAACGACAATATCAACAGAAATAAGGATAGTAATAATAGAATGAGGATAATAATAACAGTCACAGCGATGTGAATAATAGAAAGGATAATAATAAGAGAAATAACGACAATATCAACAGAAATAAGGATAGTAATAATAGAATGAGGATAATAATAACAGTCACAGCGATGTGAATAATAGTAGTCAGGATAATAATAAGAGAAATAACGACAATATCAACAGAAATAAGGATAGTAATAATAGAATGAGGATAATAATAACAGTCACAGCGATGTGAATAATAGTAGAGGATAATAATAACTAAAATAACGACAATATCAACAGAAATAAGGATAGTAATAATAGAATGAGGATAATAATAACAGTCACAGCGATGTGAATAATAGTAGAAAGGATAATAATAAGAGAAATAACGACAATATCAACAGAAATAAGGATAGTAATAATAGAATGAGGATAATAATAACAGTCTCAGCGATAATAATAACTAAAATAACGACAATATCAACAGAAATAAGGATAGTAATAATAGAATGAGGATAATAATAACAGTCACAGCGATAATAATAACTAAAATAACGACAATATCAACAGAAATAAGGATAGTAATAATAGAATGAGGATAATAATAACAGTCTCAGCGATAATAATAAGCAAAATAACGACAATATCAACAGAAATAAGGATAGTAATAATAGAATGAGGATAATAATAACAGTCACAGTGATAATAATAACTAAAATAACGACAATATCAACAGAAATAAGGACAGTAATAATAGAATGAGGATAATAATAACAGTCACAGTGATAATAATAACTAAAATAACGACAATATCAACAGAAATAAGGATAGTAATAATAGAATGAGGATAATAATAACAGTCTCAGCGATAATAATAACTAAAATAACGACAATATCAACAGAAATAAGGATAGTAATAATAGAATGAGGATAATAATAACAGTCACAGTGATAATAATAACTAAAATAACGACAATATCAACAGAAATAAGGATAGTAATAATAGAATGAGGATAATAATAACAGTCTCAGCGATAATAATAACCAAAATAACGACAATATCAACAGAAATAAGGATAGTAATAATAGAATGAGGATAATAATAACAGTCACAGCGATGTGAATAATAGTAGAAAGGATAATAATAAGAGAAATAACGACAATATCAACAGAAATAAGGATAGTAATAATAGAATGAGGATAATAATAACAGTCACAGCGATGTGAATAATAGTAGAAAGGATAATAATAAGAGAAATAACGACAATATCAACAGAAATAAGGATAGTAATAATAGAATGAGGATAATAATAACAGTCACAGCGATATGAATAATAGTAGAAAGGATAATAATAAGAGAAATAACGACAATATCAACAGAAATAAGGACAGTAATAATAGAATGAGGATAATAATAACAGTCACAGCGATGTGAATAATAGTAGAAAGGATAATAATAAGAGAAATAAGGACAATATCAACAGAAATAAGGATACTAATAATAGAATGAGTATAATAATAACAGTCACAGCGATATGAATAATAGTAGAAAGGATAATAATAAGAGAAATAACGACAATATCAACAGAAATAAGGATAGTAATAATAGAATGAGGATAATAATAACAGTCTCAGTGATAATAATAACTAAAATAACGACAATATCAACAGAAATAAGGATAGTAATAATAGAATGAGGATAATAATAACAGTCTCAGCGATAATAATAACCAAAATAACGACAATATCAACAGAAATAAGGATAGTAATAATAGAATGAGGATAATAATAACAGTCACAGCGATAATAATAACTAAAATAACGACAATATCAACAGAAATAAGGATAGTAATAATAGAATGAGGATAATAATAACAGTCTCAGCGATAATAATAACTAAAATAACGACAATATCAACAGAAATAAGGACAGTAATAATAGAATGAGGATAATAATAACAGTCACAGCGATGTGAATAATAGTAGAAAGGATAATAATAAGAGAAATAACGACAATATCAACAGAAATAAGGATAGTAATAATAGAATGAGGATAATAATAACAGTCACAGCGATGTGAATAATAGTAGAAAGGATAATAATAAGAGAAATAACGACAATATCAACAGAAATAAGGATAGTAATAATAGAATGAGGATAATAATAACAGTCACAGCGATATGAATAATAGTCGTAAGGATAATAATAAGAGAAATAAGGACAATATCAACAGAAATAAGGATAGTAATAATAGAATGAGGATAATAATAACAGTCACAGCGATATGAATAATAGTAGTAAGGATAATAATAAGAGAAATAACGACAATATCAACAGAAATAAGGATAGTAATAATAGAATGAGGATAATAATAACAGTCACAGCGATATGAATAATAGTAGTAAGGATAATAATAAGAGAAATAACGACAATATCAACAGAAATAAGGATAGTAATAATAGAATGAGGATAATAATAACAGTCACAGCGATGTGAATAATAGTAGAAAGGATAATAATAAGAGAAATAACGACAATATCAACAGAAATAAGGATAGTAATAATAGAATGAGGATAATAATAACAGTCACAGCGATATGAATAATAGTCGTAAGGATAATAATAAGAGAAATAACGACAATATCAACAGAAATAAGGATAGTAATAATAGAATGAGGATAATAATAACAGTCACAGCGATGTGAATAATAGTAGAAAGGATAATAATAAGAGAAATAACGACAATATCAACAGAAATAAGGATAGTAATAATAGAATGAGGATAATAATAACAGTCACAGCGATATGAATAATAGTAGAAAGGATAATAATAAGAGAAATAACGACAATATCAACAGAAATAAGGATAGTAATAATAGAATGAGGATAATAATAACAGTCTCAGCGATAATAATAACTAAAATAACGACAATATCAACAGAAATAAGGATAGTAATAATAGAATGAGGATAATAATAACAGTCACAGCGATATGAATAATAGTAGAAAGGATAATAATAAGAGAAATAACGACAATATCAACAGAAATAAGGATAGTAATAATAGAATGAGGATAATAATAACAGTCACAGCGATATGAATAATAGTAGTAAGGATAATAATAAGAGAAATAACGACAATATCAACAGAAATAAGGACAGTAATAATAGAATGAGGATAATAATAACAGTCACAGCGATGTGAATAATAGTAGAAAGGATAATAATAAGAGAAATAACGACAATATCAACAGAAATAAGGATAGTAATAATAGAATGAGGATAATAATAACAGTCACAGCGATATGAATAATAGTAGAAAGGATAATAATAAGAGAAATAACGACAATATCAACAGAAATAAGGATAGTAATAATAGAATGAGGATAATAATAACAGTCACAGTGATAATAATAACTAAAATAACGACAATATCAACAGAAATAAGGATAGTAATAATAGAATGAGGATAATAATAACAGTCTCAGCGATAATAATAACTAAAATAACGACAATATCAACAGAAATAAGGATAGTAATAATAGAATGAGGATAATAATAACAGTCACAGAGATAATAATAACCAAAATAACGACAATATCAACAGAAATAAGGACAGTAATAATAGAATGAGGATAATAATAACAGTCACAGCGATGTGAATAATAGTAGAAAGGATAATAATAAGAGAAATAACGACAATATCAACAGAAATAAGGATAGTAATAATAGAATGAGGATAATAATAACAGTCTCAGCGATAATAATGACTAAAATAACGACAATATCAACAGAAATAAGGATAGTAATAATAGAATGAGGATAATAATAACAGTCTCAGTGATAATAATAACTAAAATAACGACAATATCAACAGAAATAAGGATAGTAATAATAGAATGAGGATAATAATAACAGTCTCAGCGATAATAATAACCAAAATAACGACAATATCAACAGAAATAAGGATAGTAATAATAGAATGAGGATAATAATAACAGTCACAGCGATGTGAATAATAGAAAGGATAATAATAAGAGAAATAACGACAATATCAACAGAAATAAGGATAGTAATAATAGAATGAGGATAATAATAACAGTCACAGCGATATGAATAATAGTAGAAAGGATAATAATAAGAGAAATAACGACAATATCAACAGAAATAAGGACAGTAATAATAGAATGAGGATAATAATAACAGTCACAGCGATGTGAATAATAGTAGAAAGGATAATAATAAGAGAAATAAGGACAATATCAACAGAAATAAGGATAGTAATAATAGAATGAGGATAATAATAACAGTCACAGCGATATGACTAATAGTAGTAATGATAATAATAAGAGAAATAACGACAATATCAACAGAAATAAGGATAGTAATAATAGAATGAGGATAATAATAACAGTCTCAGCGATAATAATAACTAAAATAACGACAATATCAACAGAAATAAGGATAGTAATAATAGAATGAGGATAATAATAACAGTCACAGCGATATGAATAATAGTAGAAAGGATAATAATAAGAGAAATAACGACAATATCAACAGAAATAAGGATAGTAATAATAGAATGAGGATAATAATAACAGTCACAGCGATGTGAATAATAGTAGAAAGGATAATAATAAGAGAAATAACGACAATATCAACAGAAATAAGGATAGTAATAATAGAATGAGGATAATAATAACAGTCTCAGCGATAATAATAACCAAAATAACGACAATATCAACAGAAATAAGGACAGTAATAATAGAATGAGGATAATAATAACAGTCACAGCGATGTGAATAATAGTAGAAAGGATAATAATAAGAGAAATAACGACAATATCAACAGAAATAAGGATAGTAATAATAGAATGAGGATAATAATAACAGTCACAGCGATAATAATGACTAAAATAAGGACAATATCAACAGAAATAAGGATAGTAATAATAGAATGAGGATAATAATAACAGTCACAGTGATAATAATAACTAAAATAACGACAATATCAACAGAAATAAGGATAGTAATAATAGAATGAGGATAATAATAACAGTCTCAGCGATAATAATAACTAAAATAACGACAATATCAACAGAAATAAGGATAGTAATAATAGAATGAGGATAATAATAACAGTCACAGCGATGTGAATAATAGTAGAAAGGATAATAATAAGAGAAATAAGGACAATATCAACAGAAATAAGGATAGTAATAATAGAATGAGGATAATAATAACAGTCTCAGTGATAATAATAACTAAAATAACGACAATATCAACAGAAATAAGGATAGTAATAATAGAATGAGGATAATAATAACAGTCTCAGCGATAATAATAACTAAAATAACGACAATATCAACAGAAATAAGGATAGTAATAATAGAATGAGGATAATAATAACAGTCACAGCGATGCGAATAATAGTAGAAACGATATTAATAAGAGAAATAACGACAATATCAACAGAAATAAGGACAGTAATAATAGAATGAGGATAATAATAACAGTCACAGCGATGTGAATAATAGTAGAATGGATAATAATAAGAGAAATAACGACAATATCAACAGAAATAAGGATAGTAATAATAGAATGAGGATAATAATAACAGTCACAGCGATGTGAATAATAGTAGAAAGGATAATAATAAGAGAAATAACGACAATATCAACAGAAATAAGGATAGTAATAATAGAATGAGGATAATAATAACAGTCTCAGCGATAATAATAACTAAAATAACGACAATATCAACAGAAATAAGGATAGTAATAATAGAATGAGGATAATAATAACAGTCACAGCGATGTGAATAATAGTAGAAAGGATAATAATAAGAGAAATAAGGACAATATCAACAGAAATAAGGACAGTAATAATAGAATGAGTATAATAATAACAGTCACAGCGATATGAATAATAGTAGAAAGGATAATAATAAGAGAAATAACGACAATATCAACAGAAATAAGGATAGTAATAATAGAATGAGGATAATAATAACAGTCACAGCGATATGAATAATAGTAGAAAGGATAATAATAAGAGAAATAAGGACAATATCAACAGAAATAAGGATAGTAATAATAGAATGAGGATAATAATAACAGTCACAGCGATATGAATAATAGTAGTAAGGATAATAATAAGAGAAATAACGACAATATCAACAGAAATAAGGATAGTAATAATAGAATGAGGATAATAATAACAGTCACAGCGATGTGAATAATGTTAGAAAGGATAATAATAAGAAATAACGACAATATCAACAGAAATAAGGATAGTAATAATAGAATGAGGATAATAATAACAGTCTCAGCGATAATAATAACTAAAATAACGACAATATCAACAGAAATAAGGATAGTAATAATAGAATGAGGATAATAATAACAGTCACAGCGATAATAATAACTAAAATAACGACAATATCAACAGAAATAAGGATAGTAATAATAGAATGAGGATAATAATAACAGTCTCAGCGATAATAATAACTAAAATAACGACAATATCAACAGAAATAAGGATAGTAATAATAGAATGAGGATAATAATAACAGTCACAGCGATGTGAATAATAGTAGAAAGGATAATAATAAGAGAAATAAGGACAATATCAACAGAAATAAGGATAGTAATAATAGAATGAGGATAATAATAACAGTCACAGCGATATGAATAATAGTAGTAAGGATAATAATAAGAGAAATAACGACAATATCAACAGAAATAAGGACAGTAATAATAGAATGAGGATAATAATAACAGTCACAGCGATAATAATAACTAAAATAACGACAATATCAACAGAAATAAGGATAGTAATAATAGAATGAGGATAATAATAACAGTCTCAGTGATAATAATAACTAAAATAACGACAATATCAACAGAAATAAGGATAGTAATAATAGAATGAGGATAATAATAACAGTCTCAGTGATAATAATAACCAAAATAACGACAATATCATCAGAAATAAGGATAGTAATAATAGAATGAGGATAATAATAACAGTCTCAGCGATAATAATAGCCAAAATAACGACAATATCAACAGAAATAAGGACAGCAATAATAGAATGAGGATAATAATAACAGGCAAAGCGACGTGAATAATAGTAGAGAGGATAATAATAAGAGAAATAAGGACAATATCAACAGAAATAAGGATAGTAATAATAGAATGAGTATAATAATAACAGTCACAGCGATATGAATAATAGTAGTAAGGATAATAATAAGAGAAATAACGACAATATCAACAGAAATAAGGATAGTAATAATAGAATGAGGATAATAATAACAGTCACAGCGATGTGAATAATAGTAGAAAGGATAATAATAAGAGAAATAAGGACAATATCAACAGAAATAAGGATAGTAATAATAGAATGAGGATAATAATAACAGTCACAGCGATATGAATAATAGTAGTAAGGATAATAATAAGAGAAATAACGACAATATCAACAGAAATAAGGATAGTAATAATAGAATGAGGATAATAATAACAGTCTCAGCGATAATAATAAGCAAAATAACGACAATATCAACAGAAATAAGGATAGTAATAATAGAATGAGGATAATAATAACAGTCACAGCGATGTGAATAATAGTAGAAAGGATAATAATAAGAGAAATAAGGACAATATCAACAGAAATAAGGATAGTAATAATAGAATGAGGATAATAATAACAGTCACAGCGATGTGAATAATAGTAGAAAGGATAATAATAAGAGAAATAACGACAATATCAACAGAAATAAGGATAGTAATAATAGAATGAGGATAATAATAACAGTCACAGCGATATGAATAATAGTAGAAAGGATAATAATAAGAGAAATAACGACAATATCAACAGAAATAAGGATAGTAATAATAGAATGAGGATAATAATAACAGTCACAGCGATATGAATAATAGTAGTAAGGATAATAATAAGAGAAATAACGACAATATCAACAGAAATAAGGATAGTAATAATAGAATGAGGATAATAATAACAGTCTCAGTGATAATAATAACTAAAATAAGGACAATATCAACAGAAATAAGGATAGTAATAATAGAATGAGGATAATAATAACAGTCTCAGCGATAATAATAACCAAAATAACGACAATATCAACAGAAGTAAGGACAGTAATAATAGAATGAGGATAATAATAACAGTCACAGCGATGTGAATAATAGTAGAAAGGATAATAATAAGTGAAATAAGGATAATATCAACAGAAATAAGGACAGTAATAATAGAATGAGGATAATAATAACAGTCACAGCGATATGAATAATAGTAGTAAGGATAATAATAAGAGAAATAACGACAATATCAACAGAAATAAGGATACTAATAATAGAATGAGTATAATAATAACAGTCACAGCGATATGAATAATAGTAGAAAGGATAATAATAAGAGAAATAAGGACAATATCAACAGAAATAAGGATACTAATAATAGAATAAGTATAATAATAACAGTCACAGCTATATGAATAATAGTAGTAAGGATAATAATAAGAGAAATAACGACAATATCAACAGAAATAAGGATAGTAATAATAGAATGAGGATAATAATAACAGTCTCAGCGATAATAATAACTAAAATAACGACAATATCAACAGAAATAAGGATAGTAATAATAGAATGAGGATAATAATAACAGTCACAGTGATAATAATAACTAAAATAACGACAATATCAACAGAAATAAGGATAGTAATAATAGAATGAGGATAATAATAACAGTCACAGCGATGTGAATAATAGTAGAAAGGATAATAATAAGAGAAATAAGGACAATATCAACAGAAATAAGGATAGTAATAATAGAATGAGGATAATAATAACAGTCTCGGCGATAATAATAACTAAAATAACGACAATATCAACAGAAATAAGGATACTAATAATAGAATGAGGATAATAATAACAGTCTCAGCGATAATAATAACTAAAATAAGGACAATATCAACAGAAATAAGGATAGTAATAATAGAATGAGGATAATAATAACAGTCTCAGTGATAATAATAACTAAAATAACGACAATATCAACAGAAATAAGGATAGTAATAATAGAATGAGGATAATAATAACAGTATCATGGATAATAATAACTAAAATAACGACAATATCAACAGAAATAAGGATAGTAATAATAGAATGAGGATAATAATAACAGTCACAGCGATAATAATAACTAAAATAACGACAATATCAACAGAAATAAGGATAGTAATAATAGAATGAGGATAATAATAACAGTCTGAGCGATAATAATAGCTAAAATAACGACAATATCAACAGAAATAAGGATAGTAATAATAGAATGAGGATAATAATAACAGTCACAGCGATATGAATAATAGTAGAATAGATAATAATAAGAGAAATAACGACAATATCAACAGAAATAAGGATAGTAATAATAGAATGAGGATAATAATAACAGTCACAGCGATGTGAATAATAGTAGAAAGGATAATAATAAGAGAAATAAGGACAATATCAACAGAAATAAGGATAGTAATAATAGAATGAGGATAATAATAACAGTCACAGCGATATGAATAATAGTAGTAAGGATAATAATAAGAGAAATAACGACAATATCAACAGAAATAAGGATAGTAATAATAGAATGAGGATAATAATAACAGTCACAGCGATGTGAATAATAGTAGAAAGGATAATAATAAGAGAAATAAGGACAATATCAACAGAAATAAGGATAGTAATAATAGAATGAGGATAATAATAACAGTCTCAGTGATAATAATAACTAAAATAACGACAATATCAACAGAAATAAGGATAGTAATAATAGAATGAGGATAATAATAACAGTCTCAGAGATAATAATAACCAAAATAACGACAATATCAACAGAAATAAGGACAGTAATAATAGAATGAGGATAATAATAACAGTCACAGCGATGTGAATAATAGTAGAAAGGATAATAATAAGAGAAATAACGACAATATCAACAGAAATAAGGATAGTAATAATAGAATGAGGATAATAATAACAGTCACAGCGATATGAATAATAGTATTAAGGATAATAATAAGAGAAATAACGACAATATCAACAGAAATAAGGATAGTAATAATAGAATGAGGATAATAATAACAGTATCAGGGATAATAATAACTAAAACAAGGACAATATCAACAGAAATAAGGATAGTAATAATAGAATGAGGATAATAATAACAGTCTCAGCGATAATAATAACCAAAATAACGACAATATCAACAGAAATAAGGATAGTAATAATAGAATGAGGATAATAATAACAGTCACAGCGATGTGAATAATAATAATAAGGATAATAATAAGAGAAATAACGACAATATCAACAGAAATAAGGATAGTAATAATAGAATGAGGATAATAATAACAGTCACAGCGATGTGAATAATAGTAGAAAGGATAATAATAAGAGAAATAACGACAATATCAACAGAAATAAGGATAGTAATAATAGAATGAGGATAATAATAACAGTCACAGCGATGTGAATAATAGTAGTAAGGATAATAATAAGAGAAATAACGACAATATCAACAGAAATAAGGATAGTAATAATAGAATGAGGATAATAATAACAGTCTCAGCGATAATAATAACTAAAATAACGACAATATCAACAGAAATAAGGATAGTAATAATAGAATGAGGATAATAATAACAGTCACAGCGATGTGAATAATAGTAGGAAGGATAATAATAAGAGAAATAACGACAATATCAACAGAAATAAGGATAGTAATAATAGAATGAGGATAATAATAACAGTCACAGCGATATGAATAATAGTAGAATAGATAATAATAAGAGAAATAACGACAATATCAACAGAAATAAGGATAGTAATAATAGAATGAGGATAATAATAACAGTCACAGCGATGTGAATAATAGTAGAAAGGATAATAATAAGAGAAATAACGACAATATCAACAGAAATAAGGATAGTAATAATAGAATGAGGATAATAATAACAGTCTCAGCGATAATAATAACTAAAATAACGACAATATCAACAGAAATAAGGATAGTAATAATAGAATGAGGATAATAATAACAGTGTCAGTGATAATAATAACTAAAATAACGACAATATCAACAGAAATAAGGATAGTAATAATAGAATGAGGATAATAATAACAGTCACAGCGATGTGAATAATAGTAGAAAGGATAATAATAAGAGAAATAACGACAATATCAACAGAAATAAGGACAGTAATAATAGAATGAGGATAATAATAACAGTCACAGCGATGTGAATAATAGTAGAAAGGATAATAATAAGAGAAATAAGGACAATATCAACAGAAATAAGGATAGTAATAATAGAATGAGGATAATAATAACAGTCTCAGCGATAATAATAACTAAAATAACGACAATATCAACAGAAATAAGGATAGTAATAATAGAATGAGGATAATAATAACAGTCTCAGCGGTAATAATAACTAAAACAAGGACAATATCAACAGAAATAAGGACAGTAATAATAGAATGAGGATAATAATAACAGTCACAGCGATAATAATAACCAAAATAACGACAATATCAACAGAAATAAGGATAGTAATAATAGAATGAGGATAATAATAACAGTCACAGCGATATGAATAATAGTAGTAAGGATAATAATAAGAGAAATAACGACAATATCAACAGAAATAAGGATAGTAATAATAGAATGAGGATAATAATAACAGTCACAGCGATGTGAATAATAGTAGAAAGGATAATAATAAGAGAAATAAGAACAATATCAACAGAAATAAGGATACTAATAATAGAATGAGGATAATAATAACAGTCACAGCGATATGAATAATAGTAGTAAGGATAATAATAAGAGAAATAACGACAATATCAACAGAAATAAGGATAGTAATAATAGAATGAGGATAATAATAACAGTCACAGTGATAATAATAAGAGAAATAACGACAATATCAACAGAAATAAGGACAGTAATAATAGAATGAGGATAATAATAACAGTCACAGCGATAATAATAACTAAAATAACGACAATATCAACAGAAATAAGGATAGTAATAATAGAATGAGGATAATAATAACAGTATCAGGGATAATAATAACTAAAATAACGACAATATCAACAGAAATAAGGACAGTAATAATAGAATGAGGATAATAATAACAGTCACAGCGATGTGAATAATAGTAGAAAGGATAATAATAAGAGAAATAACGACAATATCAACAGAAATAAGGATAGTAATAATAGAATGAGGATAATAATAACAGTCTCAGCGATAATAATAACTAAAATAACGACAATATCAACAGAAATAAGGATAGTAATAATAGAATGAGGATAATAATAACAGTCACAGCGATGTGAATAATAGAGGAAAGGATAATAATAAGAAATAAGGACAATATCAACAGAAATAAGGATAGTAATAATAGAATGAGGATAATAATAACAGTCACAGCGATGTGAATAATAGTAGAAAGGATAATAATAAGAGAAATAACGACAATATCAACAGAAATAAGGATAGTAATAATAGAATGAGGATAATAATAACAGTCACAGCGATGTGAATAATAGTAGAAAGGATAATAATAAGAGAAATAACGACAATATCAACAGAAATAAGGATAGTAATAATAGAATGAGGATAATAATAACAGTCTCAGCGATAATAATAACTAAAATAACGACAATATCAACAGAAATAAGGATAGTAATAATAGAATGAGGATAATAATAACCGTCACAATGATAATAATAACTAAAATAACGACAATATCAACAGAAATAAGGATAGTAATAATAGAATGAGGATAATAATAACAGTCTCAGCGATAATAATAACTAAAATAACGACAATATCAACAGAAATAAGGATAGTAATAATAGAATGAGGATAATAATAACAGTCACAGCGATGTGAATAATAGTAGAAACGATAATAATAAGAGAAATAAGGACAATATCAACAGAAATAAGGACAGTAATAATAGAATGAGGATAATAATAACAGTCACAGCGATGTGAATAATAGTAGAAAGGATAATAATAAGAGAAATAACGACAATATCAACAGAAATAAGGACAGTAATAATAGAATGAGGATAATAATAACAGTCACAGCGATGTGAATAATAGTAGAAAGGATAATAATAAGAGAAATAAGGACAATATCAACAGAAATAAGGATAGTAATAATAGAATGAGGATAATAATAACAGTCACAGCGATATGAATAATAGTAGTAAGGATAATAATAAGAGAAATAACGACAATATCAACAGAAATAAGGATAGTAATAATAGAATGAGGATAATAATAGCAGTGAGGATAATAATAAGAGAAATAACGACAATATCAACAGAAATAAGGATAGTAATAATAGAATGAGGATAATAATAACAGTCACAGCGATATGAATAATAGTCGTAAGGATAATAATTAGAGAAATAACGACAATATCAACAGAAATAAGGATAGTAATAATAGAATGAGGATAATAATAACAGTCACAGCGATATGAATAATAGTCGTAAGGATAATAATAAGAGAAATAACGACAATATCAACAGAAATAAGGATAGTAATAATAGAATGAGGATAATAATAACAGTCACAGCGATATGAATAATAGTAGTAAGGATAATAATAAGAGAAATAACGACAATATCAACAGAAATAAGGATAGTAATAATAGAATGAGGATAATAATAACAGTCTCAGTGATAATAATAACTAAAATAACGACAATATCAACAGAAATAAGGATAGTAATAATAGAATGAGGATAATAATAACAGTCTCAGCGATAATAATGACTAAAATAACGACAATATCAACAGAAATAAGGACAGTAATAATAGAATGAGGATAATAATAACAGTCACAGCGATGTGAATAATAGTAGAAAGGATAATAATAAGAGAAATAAGGACAATATCAACAGAAATAAGGATAGTAATAATAGAATGAGGATAATAATAACAGTCACAGCGATATGAATAATAGTAGTAAGGATAATAATAAGAGAAATAACGACAATATCAACAGAAATAAGGATAGTAATAATAGAATGAGGATAATAATAACAGTCTCAGCGATAATAATAACCAAAATAACGACAATATCAACAGAAATAAGGATAGTAATAATAGAATGAGGATAATAATAACAGTCACAGCGATGTGAATAATAGTAGTAAGGATAATAATAAGAGAAATAACGACAATATCAACAGAAATAAGGATAGTAATAATAGAATGAGGATAATAATAACAGTCTCCACGATAATAATAACCAAAATAACGACAATATCAACAGAAATAAGGATAGTAATAATAGAATAAGGATAATAATAACAGTCACAGCGATGTGAATAATAGTAGAAAGGATAATAATAAGAGAAATAAGGACAATATCAACAGAAATAAGGATAGTAATAATAGAATGAGGATAATAATAACAGTCACAGCGATGTGAATAATAGTAGAAAGGATAATAATAAGAGAAATAACGACAATATCAACAGAAATAAGGATAGTAATAATAGAATGAGGATAATAATAACAGTCACAGCGATGTGAATAATAGTAGTAAGGATAATAATAAGAGAAATAACGACAATATCAACAGAAATAAGGATAGTAATAATAGAATGAGGATAATAATAACAGTCACAGCGATATGAATAATAGTAGTAAGGATAATAATAAGAGAAATAACGACAATATCAACAGAAATAAGGATAGTAATAATAGAATGAGGATAATAATAACAGTCTCAGCGATAATAATAACTAAAATAACGACAATATCAACAGAAATAAGGATAGTAATAATAGAATGAGGATAATAATAACAGTCACAGCGATGTGAATAATAGTAGAAAGGATAATAATAAGAGAAATAACGACAATATCAACAGAAATAAGGATAGTAATAATAGAATGAGGATAATAATAACAGTCACAGCGATGTGAATAATAGTAGAAAGGATAATAATAAGAGAAATAAGGACAATATCAACAGAAATAAGGATAGTAATAATAGAATGAGGATAATAATAACAGTCTCAGCGATAATAATAACTAAAATAACGACAATATCAACAGAAATAAGGATAGTAATAATAGAATGAGGATAATAATAACAGTCACAGCGATAATAATAACCAAAATAACGACAATATCAACAGAAATAAGGATAGTAATAATAGAATGAGGATAATAATAACAGTCTCAGCGATAATAATAACCAAAATAACGACAATATCAACAGAAATAAGGATAGTAATAATAGAATGAGGATAATAATAACAG
>JASVEB010000103.1:0-22506 GCA_036983795.1 Megachile lagopoda | reverse complement strand
AGGAGGGGCGAGGTCGGTGGGATCTGGAGGCCGTGGTGGAGAGTGATGAGCAGTGGACGAGAGGAGTGGGGTGATGGGGAGAGAGGGTGGGGGAAGACGGGGGGGGTCGGGGGGGGGGGATCGGAGGGGGGTGGAGTGGGCGAGGGGGGAATGGGAGGTGAGCGGTGTGATGTGGGAATAGGGGGGGAGGAGTGAGTCGGGAGGGAGGAGACGGAGGAGGTGGAAGGGGGAGGGAGCTGGAGAGAGGGGGGGGGAGAGGGGAGGGTGGGGAGAGGGGGGGGGGAGGGGAGAGGCGGGGGGGGGCGAGGAGAGAGCGCGAGAGACGGGAGGGGGCGTCGGTGGGGGAGAGCGGGAGAGAGAGAGCTGGGAGGTGATATGGAGAGAGTTGGTCGAAGGAGAGGAGGGATGGTGCTAGGGGGGATTGGGTGGATGTGGCGAGGAGGGAGGGGCGGAGGGGAGGGAGATGAAGGGAGGGGAGCGAGGGGGCGAGGGGGCGGAACGCGGACGAGAGGTGGAGTTGAGTGGGGGAAGGAGAGGAGTGCGGAGAGGGCGGGTTGGGATGGGAGGCGGAAGAGGGGAGGCGGGGGGGGGAGAGAGGATGGGAGTGGGGGGAGAGGAGGGGGGCGAGAGGGAGAGAGAGGGGAGAGGGCGGGATGGGGAGGGATGGGGGAGGTAGCAGGAGGAGGAAGGAGACGAGGAGAGGGGAGAGGAGGGGGAGGGGGACGATGGTGGGGGAGGGGGGCGGGGGAGGTGAGAGGGCGGGAGGAGTGGAGAGGGGAGACAGATGTGGGGAAAGAGAGGGGAGGAGGACGAGGGAAGAGGGCTGGGAGGACGGAGGAGGGGAGCGTGGAGTGAGGAGGGGGGAGCGGGGGAGAGCGAGAGAGAGAGTGAGGGAGGGTCGAGGATGGGAGGGAGGGGGGGGGGATGAGAGGAGACACGGTGGGAGGAGGAGGCAGAGAGAGGAGGACGAGGGGAGGGAGAGGGTGGGGAAGGAGGGTGGAGAGGGAGAGGAGGTAGGTGGCGAGGGAGAGAAGAGGCGAGGGGGGGGTTGATGAGGGAGGGAGTGAGAGTCGGGGGAGAGGGGAAGTGGAGGGGAGGGGGGGACGGAGAGAGGAGAGGTGGGGGGAGCAGCAACGAGAGGAGGAGAGTGGGGGGGGGAGGGGGGGAGAGGTGAGGGTGGAGACGGGGGGCGGGATGAGGGTGGGGTCGAGACGGAGGTCGGGCGGGGGAGAGGAGGGAGGAGCGAGGACGGAGTGTGGAGGTAGAGAATCGGGCGGGGGGGGGGAGCGTGGTCTGAAGGGAGCGAGATGGTCGTGAGATGAGGGGGTGGGGGGGGGAGGGGGGGTGGGAGAGCGGGGGGCGGCGGGCGGGTGAGTAGGGGGGAGGGGGGGTGAAGGGCGGGGGTCGAAGAGGAGGGGGTGGGGGGAGAGAGGGAGGGAGAGGGGTGGAGGGAGGGGGTGAGGTAGCGAGCGATAGAGGGGAGAAGGTTGGGACTGGGAGGGGGGAGGGGTAGGGGGGGGTGAGTGGAGGACGGCGGTCCGAGCGAGGGGTGGAGGGCGAGAGGGGCGAGGGAGGTGGGGGGGTGGTTATGGGAACGGGGCGGGGGAGGGGAGAAGGAGGAGCAGGGAGGGGGGGAGGGGAAGAGTTGGAGAGGGAGGGGGAGGGGGGACGTGAGGGTGGGGGAGGGACGGGGAGGTGGTGAGGGAGTGGGGGAGCGGAGGGGGGGTGGGGGGAGTGGATGGCGGAGGAGGGTGGAGAGTGAGGAGAGCCGGTGAGGAGGGAGAGGGCGGGTGCGTCGAGAGTGATGAGAGGAGTGGATGAAGAGAGACGAAGTGACTGGGGGGAGATAGGGGTCGGGAGGACGGTTGGAGGAGGATGGGGAGGAGGGGGCGGAGAGTCGACGGATGGAGAATGGGAGTGGGGTCGAGTGGTGTGGGTGAGGGGGGGAGGAGCAGTGGGGGGTGAGACGAGGGAGAGGAGGGAGAGACGGGGTGGGATGAGTGCGTTCGGGGAAGGGGAGGTAGAGGGGGGGAGGAGAGGGGGGAGGAGGAGAAGTGAGGAGACGGCGATGGAGGGAGGGGAGAAGAGAAGGATGGAGAGAGAGAGAGAGGAGGAGATGTGGAAGGGAGGAGAGAGGGGGGGGGAGTGGGGCTAGGGGAGGACAGAAGGAGCGGAGTGCGGGGAGGGAGGAGAAAGGCGGGAGAGAGGTGTGGGGTGAGGGGGAGGGGCGGAGATTGGTGACGGGGACGAGGTGGGAGAGGGGAGGGGTGGGGGATTAGGATGAGAGAGAGGAGGAGGGAGAGTGTGGGAGGAGCGACGTGAGGTAGTGACTGTGAGAAGTAGAGAAGGAGGAGGGACGATGCGGGAGTCTGGGGGGATCGAAGAGCTGTAGAGAGGAGGGAGCTGGAGGGAGGTGGAGAGGGAGAGGGAGGGGGAGTGGGCGGGGGAGTAGAAGGGGGGTTGAGGGAGAGGGAGGGGGAGGACCGAGAGTAGAGGAGGAGGGAGGGGAAGGGAGAGGAGGTGCGATGTGAGGGCGGGAGGAGGGAGCGAGAGGGCGGAGGGAGCGGAAGGGATGGACAGGGTGGAGAGGGTGGGGGGAGGGGGAGCGAGAGGGAGAGAGGAGAGGGCGGTAGGAGAGGAGTCGGGGGAGGTGAGGGGGAGCCGAGAAGAGTGGGGTGAGAGAGGGATGGAAGGTGAGGGGAGGGTGTGGGGAGGTGATGAGAGAGGGGAGACGGAGAGGAGGGGAAGGGACGGGGGGGATGAGACGGATAGGGGGCGATCGAGGGAGGAGGAATGAGGGGAGGAGGTGTGGGAGGGAGAGGAAGAGGGTGGGGGGGGAAGGTGAGTAAATGGAGCGAGAGGGTGAGGTGGGAAGGAGGGGAGAGTGAGTGAGGGGCGGGGGGGGGGGGTGGATCTGAGGGGGAGGAGGTAGGGGGGGCGAAGACGAGGGATGATGGATCGTGTTGGAGGAGACGGTGTAGAGGGCGAGGAGCGGGGGGAGTGGAAGCGAGGAGACGTGCGGGGAGAGCGGATGGAGCATGGATGTGGGGGGGGAGAGGGCGGAGGCGTAGGTGGGCGAGAGGAGGGGGAGATGCGAGGGAGAGGGGGGGGGTAGAGGGAGGAGGAGTGGAGGGGGGGGCGGGAGGGACGAGGAGGCGAAATTGGGGGAGAAGCGAGAGGGGTGGAGGGGGGGAGAGGGGGGGGGAGGATGGGGAGGAGACGGTGAGGGGACTGTGAAGCGGTCGGGGAGGGGCGAGGGGGGGGGATAGGATGGGGGAGAGAGGGGGATCGGGGAGCGTGGAGCGGGAGAGAGAGGAGGGAGAGGGGGAGGGGGGGTGGAGGGGGGGAGGAAGCGAGAGGGGGGGGGAGCGTGGGAGGGGAGGTGGGGCGAGGTGCGGAGCTTTGGAGGGCGGGGGCGCGAAGGGGTGGGGGAGAGGTTGACGAGACCGAAAGAGGGGAGGGAGTGTTTGAGGTAGTGTGAGAGGAGGGACGGAGAGCGAATGGTGAGGGGGAGAGTGGGAGTGGGGCGTGGAGATGACGGTGGGGGGGGAGGGGAGGGACGGAGGAGATGACTGAGTGGAGGAGGAGCAGACGAGGAAGACCGAGGAGAGGACGGTGGGGGGGAGGAGAGGGGGAAGAGAGAAGAGTGAGGACCTGGAGGAGTCGCGGGGGTGGGGAGCGGGTCGGTCGAGTGGGAGAGGGAGGGGAGAGCGAGGGGGTGGGGTGGGTAGGGAGGAGAGGAGGGTGGAGGAGGGAAGTGTGACGGAGGGAGGGGAGAGAGAGAGGGGGGCAGGAGGTCGAGGGGAGAAGAGGTGGAGGGGGAAGATTGCCGAAGGGAGGGGGGGTGTGAGAGTGCGGAGTGTATGGGGGATTGGAAGAGGGGGGAGAGGGGTGGAGAGGGAGGGCAGGTGAGGGCGGGGCGGTTGATGTAGAGAGAGTGGTCGGAGGGGGAGGGGGAGAACGTGGGGAGAGCGGGAGGGTAGGCGGATGGTGGAGGAAGATGAGGAGGATGAGGGACGGTGGGGGGACGTGTGGGGAAGAGGGGAGGCGGGGGGGAGTGGGGAGCGAGGGGACGAGAGAGTGGGAGAAGAGGGAGGGGGAGGAGAGAGGAGAGTAGTTGAGAGTGGAGAGTTGGTGAGCGGAGGGAGGGAGAGGGGAGCGGAGGAGAGGCGGGCGAGGGAAGTTTAGGCGGGGGGTGTAGAGGGTGGTTGCGGAGGAGGGCGGAGGAGGAGAGGGGTGACGAGGGAGGAGGGAGAGTGTGGGAGGGTCGAGGGTTGGAGGGGGTTGGGGGAGGGGAGGGAGTGGTAGGACTGGACGGGGATCGGGATGAGGGGGAAGAGGGAGGGGGACGGGAGAGGCGGGAGGGGTGGGAGAAGTGAGGGGGATGGTCGGGAGGATCAAGGGATTGGTCGGAGGAGGGTGAGGGGGGGAGGGGAGGTGGTCGAGGGCGTGGGAGTGAAGTATGAGGAGCGGTCGAGGGGGGGAGATGGGGTGGGCTGGGGAGGGGGGGGTGTTGGGTGTCGGGTAATGGGGAGAGGGAGGGGGGGGTGGCGATGAGATGGAGGGAGTAGGATGCGGAGAGTGTAGAGTGAGGGGCTCGAGGAGGTGGGGGAAGTGGGGTGGGGGGGAGGAGCGGGAAGAAGCGTCGGGAGGGGGGAATTGGGGGGCGGGCGAGAGGAGAGAAGAGAGGGTGAGGAGGGCGGATGAGTCGGGGGGGGCGGGGGAGAGGCAGGAGGAGTGACGAGGGATGGAGTAGGATAGAGGAGGGGGGGAGGGGGGAGGGGAGAGGGAGGGGGAGATGGAGGCAGGGGGCGGGAGGAGTGAGGGGGAGAGGAGGGGGAATGAGGGACGGAGGTGGGAAGGGTGAGGGGGTAGAGAGGGGAGGAGACGGGAAGTCGTAGGAGAGAGGGTTCGGCGAGGAGATAGGAGGGGGGGAGATCGAGTCAGAGACAGAGACAGAGACAGAGACAGAGACAGAGACAGAGACAGAGACAGAGACAGAGACAGAGACAGAGACAGAGACAGAGACAGAGACAGAGACAGAGACAGAGACAGAGACAGAGACAGAGACAGAGACAGAGACAGAGACAGAGACAGAGACAGAGACAGAGACAGAGACAGAGACAGAGACAGAGACAGAGACAGAGACAGAGACAGAGACAGAGACAGAGACAGAGACAGAGACAGAGACAGAGACAGAGACAGAGACAGAGACAGAGACAGAGACAGAGACAGAGACAGAGACAGAGACAGAGACAGAGACAGAGACAGAGACAGAGACAGAGACAGAGACAGAGACAGAGACAGAGACAGAGACAGAGACAGAGACAGAGACAGAGACAGAGACAGAGACAGAGACAGAGACAGAGACAGAGACAGAGACAGAGACAGAGACAGAGACAGAGACAGAGACAGAGACAGAGACAGAGACAGAGACAGAGACAGAGACAGAGACAGAGACAGAGACAGAGACAGAGACAGAGACAGAGACAGAGACAGAGACAGAGACAGAGACAGAGACAGAGACAGAGACAGAGACAGAGACAGAGACAGAGACAGAGACAGAGACAGAGACAGAGACAGAGACAGAGACAGAGACAGAGACAGAGACAGAGACAGAGACAGAGACAGAGACAGAGACAGAGACAGAGACAGAGACAGAGACAGAGACAGAGACAGAGACAGAGACAGAGACAGAGACAGAGACAGAGACAGAGACAGAGACAGAGACAGAGACAGAGACAGAGACAGAGACAGAGACAGAGACAGAGACAGAGACAGAGACAGAGACAGAGACAGAGACAGAGACAGAGACAGAGACAGAGACAGAGACAGAGACAGAGACAGAGACAGAGACAGAGACAGAGACAGAGACAGAGACAGAGACAGAGACAGAGACAGAGACAGAGACAGAGACAGAGACAGAGACAGAGACAGAGACAGAGACAGAGACAGAGACAGAGACAGAGACAGAGACAGAGACAGAGACAGAGACAGAGACAGAGACAGAGACAGAGACAGAGACAGAGACAGAGACAGAGACAGAGACAGAGACAGAGACAGAGACAGAGACAGAGACAGAGACAGAGACAGAGACAGAGACAGAGACAGAGACAGAGACAGAGACAGAGACAGAGACAGAGACAGAGACAGAGACAGAGACAGAGACAGAGACAGAGACAGAGACAGAGACAGAGACAGAGACAGAGACAGAGACAGAGACAGAGACAGAGACAGAGACAGAGACAGAGACAGAGACAGAGACAGAGACAGAGACAGAGACAGAGACAGAGACAGAGACAGAGACAGAGACAGAGACAGAGACAGAGACAGAGACAGAGACAGAGACAGAGACAGAGACAGAGACAGAGACAGAGACAGAGACAGAGACAGAGACAGAGACAGAGACAGAGACAGAGACAGAGACAGAGACAGAGACAGAGACAGAGACAGAGACAGAGACAGAGACAGAGACAGAGACAGAGACAGAGACAGAGACAGAGACAGAGACAGAGACAGAGACAGAGACAGAGACAGAGACAGAGACAGAGACAGAGACAGAGACAGAGACAGAGACAGAGACAGAGACAGAGACAGAGACAGAGACAGAGACAGAGACAGAGACAGAGACAGAGACAGAGACAGAGACAGAGACAGAGACAGAGACAGAGACAGAGACAGAGACAGAGACAGAGACAGAGACAGAGACAGAGACAGAGACAGAGACAGAGACAGAGACAGAGACAGAGACAGAGACAGAGACAGAGACAGAGACAGAGACAGAGACAGAGACAGAGACAGAGACAGAGACAGAGACAGAGACAGAGACAGAGACAGAGACAGAGACAGAGACAGAGACAGAGACAGAGACAGAGACAGAGACAGAGACAGAGACAGAGACAGAGACAGAGACAGAGACAGAGACAGAGACAGAGACAGAGACAGAGACAGAGACAGAGACAGAGACAGAGACAGAGACAGAGACAGAGACAGAGACAGAGACAGAGACAGAGACAGAGACAGAGACAGAGACAGAGACAGAGACAGAGACAGAGACAGAGACAGAGACAGAGACAGAGACAGAGACAGAGACAGAGACAGAGACAGAGACAGAGACAGAGACAGAGACAGAGACAGAGACAGAGACAGAGACAGAGACAGAGACAGAGACAGAGACAGAGACAGAGACAGAGACAGAGACAGAGACAGAGACAGAGACAGAGACAGAGACAGAGACAGAGACAGAGACAGAGACAGAGACAGAGACAGAGACAGAGACAGAGACAGAGACAGAGACAGAGACAGAGACAGAGACAGAGACAGAGACAGAGACAGAGACAGAGACAGAGACAGAGACAGAGACAGAGACAGAGACAGAGACAGAGACAGAGACAGAGACAGAGACAGAGACAGAGACAGAGACAGAGACAGAGACAGAGACAGAGACAGAGACAGAGACAGAGACAGAGACAGAGACAGAGACAGAGACAGAGACAGAGACAGAGACAGAGACAGAGACAGAGACAGAGACAGAGACAGAGACAGAGACAGAGACAGAGACAGAGACAGAGACAGAGACAGAGACAGAGACAGAGACAGAGACAGAGACAGAGACAGAGACAGAGACAGAGACAGAGACAGAGACAGAGACAGAGACAGAGACAGAGACAGAGACAGAGACAGAGACAGAGACAGAGACAGAGACAGAGACAGAGACAGAGACAGAGACAGAGACAGAGACAGAGACAGAGACAGAGACAGAGACAGAGACAGAGACAGAGACAGAGACAGAGACAGAGACAGAGACAGAGACAGAGACAGAGACAGAGACAGAGACAGAGACAGAGACAGAGACAGAGACAGAGACAGAGACAGAGACAGAGACAGAGACAGAGACAGAGACAGAGACAGAGACAGAGACAGAGACAGAGACAGAGACAGAGACAGAGACAGAGACAGAGACAGAGACAGAGACAGACAGAGACAGAGACAGAGACAGAGACAGAGACAGAGACAGAGACAGAGACAGAGACAGAGACAGAGACAGAGACAGAGACAGAGACAGAGACAGAGACAGAGACAGAGACAGAGACAGAGACAGAGACAGAGACAGAGACAGAGACAGAGACAGAGACAGAGACAGAGACAGAGACAGAGACAGAGACAGAGACAGAGACAGAGACAGAGACAGAGACAGAGACAGAGACAGAGACAGAGACAGAGACAGAGACAGAGACAGAGACAGAGACAGAGACAGAGACAGAGACAGAGACAGAGACAGAGACAGAGACAGAGACAGAGACAGAGACAGAGACAGAGACAGAGACAGAGACAGAGACAGAGACAGAGACAGAGACAGAGACAGAGACAGAGACAGAGACAGAGACAGAGACAGAGACAGAGACAGAGACAGAGACAGAGACAGAGACAGAGACAGAGACAGAGACAGAGACAGAGACAGAGACAGAGACAGAGACAGAGACAGAGACAGAGACAGAGACAGAGACAGAGACAGAGACAGAGACAGAGACAGAGACAGAGACAGAGACAGAGACAGAGACAGAGACAGAGACAGAGACAGAGACAGAGACAGAGACAGAGACAGAGACAGAGACAGAGACAGAGACAGAGACAGAGACAGAGACAGAGACAGAGACAGAGACAGAGACAGAGACAGAGACAGAGACAGAGACAGAGACAGAGACAGAGACAGAGACAGAGACAGAGACAGAGACAGAGACAGAGACAGAGACAGAGACAGAGACAGAGACAGAGACAGAGACAGAGACAGAGACAGAGACAGAGACAGAGACAGAGACAGAGACAGAGACAGAGACAGAGACAGAGACAGAGACAGAGACAGAGACAGAGACAGAGACAGAGACAGAGACAGAGACAGAGACAGAGACAGAGACAGAGACAGAGACAGAGACAGAGACAGAGACAGAGACAGAGACAGAGACAGAGACAGAGACAGAGACAGAGACAGAGACAGAGACAGAGACAGAGACAGAGACAGAGACAGAGACAGAGACAGAGACAGAGACAGAGACAGAGACAGAGACAGAGACAGAGACAGAGACAGAGACAGAGACAGAGACAGAGACAGAGACAGAGACAGAGACAGAGACAGAGACAGAGACAGAGACAGAGACAGAGACAGAGACAGAGACAGAGACAGAGACAGAGACAGAGACAGAGACAGAGACAGAGACAGAGACAGAGACAGAGACAGAGACAGAGACAGAGACAGAGACAGAGACAGAGACAGAGACAGAGACAGAGACAGAGACAGAGACAGAGACAGAGACAGAGACAGAGACAGAGACAGAGACAGAGACAGAGACAGAGACAGAGACAGAGACAGAGACAGAGACAGAGACAGAGACAGAGACAGAGACAGAGACAGAGACAGAGACAGAGACAGAGACAGAGACAGAGACAGAGACAGAGACAGAGACAGAGACAGAGACAGAGACAGAGACAGAGACAGAGACAGAGACAGAGACAGAGACAGAGACAGAGACAGAGACAGAGACAGAGACAGAGACAGAGACAGAGACAGAGACAGAGACAGAGACAGAGACAGAGACAGAGACAGAGACAGAGACAGAGACAGAGACAGAGACAGAGACAGAGACAGAGACAGAGACAGAGACAGAGACAGAGACAGAGACAGAGACAGAGACAGAGACAGAGACAGAGACAGAGACAGAGACAGAGACAGAGACAGAGACAGAGACAGAGACAGAGACAGAGACAGAGACAGAGACAGAGACAGAGACAGAGACAGAGACAGAGACAGAGACAGAGACAGAGACAGAGACAGAGACAGAGACAGAGACAGAGACAGAGACAGAGACAGAGACAGAGACAGAGACAGAGACAGAGACAGAGACAGAGACAGAGACAGAGACAGAGACAGAGACAGAGACAGAGACAGAGACAGAGACAGAGACAGAGACAGAGACAGAGACAGAGACAGAGACAGAGACAGAGACAGAGACAGAGACAGAGACAGAGACAGAGACAGAGACAGAGACAGAGACAGAGACAGAGACAGAGACAGAGACAGAGACAGAGACAGAGACAGAGACAGAGACAGAGACAGAGACAGAGACAGAGACAGAGACAGAGACAGAGACAGAGACAGAGACAGAGACAGAGACAGAGACAGAGACAGAGACAGAGACAGAGACAGAGACAGAGACAGAGACAGAGACAGAGACAGAGACAGAGACAGAGACAGAGACAGAGACAGAGACAGAGACAGAGACAGAGACAGAGACAGAGACAGAGACAGAGACAGAGACAGAGACAGAGACAGAGACAGAGACAGAGACAGAGACAGAGACAGAGACAGAGACAGAGACAGAGACAGAGACAGAGACAGAGACAGAGACAGAGACAGAGACAGAGACAGAGACAGAGACAGAGACAGAGACAGAGACAGAGACAGAGACAGAGACAGAGACAGAGACAGAGACAGAGACAGAGACAGAGACAGAGACAGAGACAGAGACAGAGACAGAGACAGAGACAGAGACAGAGACAGAGACAGAGACAGAGACAGAGACAGAGACAGAGACAGAGACAGAGACAGAGACAGAGACAGAGACAGAGACAGAGACAGAGACAGAGACAGAGACAGAGACAGAGACAGAGACAGAGACAGAGACAGAGACAGAGACAGAGACAGAGACAGAGACAGAGACAGAGACAGAGACAGAGACAGAGACAGAGACAGAGACAGAGACAGAGACAGAGACAGAGACAGAGACAGAGACAGAGACAGAGACAGAGACAGAGACAGAGACAGAGACAGAGACAGAGACAGAGACAGAGACAGAGACAGAGACAGAGACAGAGACAGAGACAGAGACAGAGACAGAGACAGAGACAGAGACAGAGACAGAGACAGAGACAGAGACAGAGACAGAGACAGAGACAGAGACAGAGACAGAGACAGAGACAGAGACAGAGACAGAGACAGAGACAGAGACAGAGACAGAGACAGAGACAGAGACAGAGACAGAGACAGAGACAGAGACAGAGACAGAGACAGAGACAGAGACAGAGACAGAGACAGAGACAGAGACAGAGACAGAGACAGAGACAGAGACAGAGACAGAGACAGAGACAGAGACAGAGACAGAGACAGAGACAGAGACAGAGACAGAGACAGAGACAGAGACAGAGACAGAGACAGAGACAGAGACAGAGACAGAGACAGAGACAGAGACAGAGACAGAGACAGAGACAGAGACAGAGACAGAGACAGAGACAGAGACAGAGACAGAGACAGAGACAGAGACAGAGACAGAGACAGAGACAGAGACAGAGACAGAGACAGAGACAGAGACAGAGACAGAGACAGAGACAGAGACAGAGACAGAGACAGAGACAGAGACAGAGACAGAGACAGAGACAGAGACAGAGACAGAGACAGAGACAGAGACAGAGACAGAGACAGAGACAGAGACAGAGACAGAGACAGAGACAGAGACAGAGACAGAGACAGAGACAGAGACAGAGACAGAGACAGAGACAGAGACAGAGACAGAGACAGAGACAGAGACAGAGACAGAGACAGAGACAGAGACAGAGACAGAGACAGAGACAGAGACAGAGACAGAGACAGAGACAGAGACAGAGACAGAGACAGAGACAGAGACAGAGACAGAGACAGAGACAGAGACAGAGACAGAGACAGAGACAGAGACAGAGACAGAGACAGAGACAGAGACAGAGACAGAGACAGAGACAGAGACAGAGACAGAGACAGAGACAGAGACAGAGACAGAGACAGAGACAGAGACAGAGACAGAGACAGAGACAGAGACAGAGACAGAGACAGAGACAGAGACAGAGACAGAGACAGAGACAGAGACAGAGACAGAGACAGAGACAGAGACAGAGACAGAGACAGAGACAGAGACAGAGACAGAGACAGAGACAGAGACAGAGACAGAGACAGAGACAGAGACAGAGACAGAGACAGAGACAGAGACAGAGACAGAGACAGAGACAGAGACAGAGACAGAGACAGAGACAGAGACAGAGACAGAGACAGAGACAGAGACAGAGACAGAGGACAGAGACAGAGACAGAGACAGAGACAGAGACAGAGACAGAGACAGAGACAGAGACAGAGACAGAGACAGAGACAGAGACAGAGACAGAGACAGAGACAGAGACAGAGACAGAGACAGAGACAGAGACAGAGACAGAGACAGAGACAGAGACAGAGACAGAGACAGAGACAGAGACAGAGACAGAGACAGAGACAGAGACAGAGACAGAGACAGAGACAGAGACAGAGACAGAGACAGAGACAGAGACAGAGACAGAGACAGAGACAGAGACAGAGACAGAGACAGAGACAGAGACAGAGACAGAGACAGAGACAGAGACAGAGACAGAGACAGAGACAGAGACAGAGACAGAGACAGAGACAGAGACAGAGACAGAGACAGAGACAGAGACAGAGACAGAGACAGAGACAGAGACAGAGACAGAGACAGAGACAGAGACAGAGACAGAGACAGAGACAGAGACAGAGACAGAGACAGAGACAGAGACAGAGACAGAGACAGAGACAGAGACAGAGACAGAGACAGAGACAGAGACAGAGACAGAGACAGAGACAGAGACAGAGACAGAGACAGAGACAGAGACAGAGACAGAGACAGAGACAGAGACAGAGACAGAGACAGAGACAGAGACAGAGACAGAGACAGAGACAGAGACAGAGACAGAGACAGAGACAGAGACAGAGACAGAGACAGAGACAGAGACAGAGACAGAGACAGAGACAGAGACAGAGACAGAGACAGAGACAGAGACAGAGACAGAGACAGAGACAGAGACAGAGACAGAGACAGAGACAGAGACAGAGACAGAGACAGAGACAGAGACAGAGACAGAGACAGAGACAGAGACAGAGACAGAGACAGAGACAGAGACAGAGACAGAGACAGAGACAGAGACAGAGACAGAGACAGAGACAGAGACACAGAGACAGAGACACAGAGACAGAGACACAGAGACAGAGGACAGAGACAGAGACAGAGACAGAGACAGAGACAGAGACAGAGACAGAGACAGAGACAGAGACAGAGACAGAGACAGAGACAGAGACAGAGACAGAGACAGAGACAGAGACAGAGACAGAGACAGAGACAGAGACAGAGACAGAGACAGAGACAGAGACAGAGACAGAGACAGAGACAGAGACAGAGACAGAGACAGAGACAGAGACAGAGACAGAGACAGAGACAGAGACAGAGACAGAGACAGAGACAGAGACAGAGACAGAGACAGAGACAGAGACAGAGACAGAGACAGAGACAGAGACAGAGACAGAGACAGAGACAGAGACAGAGACAGAGACAGAGACAGAGACAGAGACAGAGACAGAGACAGAGACAGAGACAGAGACAGAGACAGAGACAGAGACAGAGACAGAGACAGAGACAGAGACAGAGACAGAGACAGAGACAGAGACAGAGACAGAGACAGAGACAGAGACAGAGACAGAGACAGAGACAGAGACAGAGACAGAGACAGAGACAGAGACAGAGACAGAGACAGAGACAGAGACAGAGACAGAGACAGAGACAGAGACAGAGACAGAGACAGAGACAGAGACAGAGACAGAGACAGAGACAGAGACAGAGACAGAGACAGAGACAGAGACAGAGACAGAGACAGAGACAGAGACAGAGACAGAGACAGAGACAGAGACAGAGACAGAGACAGAGACAGAGACAGAGACAGAGACAGAGACAGAGACAGAGACAGAGACAGAGACAGAGACAGAGACAGAGACAGAGACAGAGACAGAGACAGAGACAGAGACAGAGACAGAGACAGAGACAGAGACAGAGACAGAGACAGAGACAGAGACAGAGACAGAGACAGAGACAGAGACAGAGACAGAGACAGAGACAGAGACAGAGACAGAGACAGAGACAGAGACAGAGACAGAGACAGAGACAGAGACAGAGACAGAGACAGAGACAGAGACAGAGACAGAGACAGAGACAGAGACAGAGACAGAGACAGAGACAGAGACAGAGACAGAGACAGAGACAGAGACAGAGACAGAGACAGAGACAGAGACAGAGACAGAGACAGAGACAGAGACAGAGACAGAGACAGAGACAGAGACAGAGACAGAGACAGAGACAGAGACAGAGACAGAGACAGAGACAGAGACAGAGACAGAGACAGAGACAGAGACAGAGACAGAGACAGAGACAGAGACAGAGACAGAGACAGAGACAGAGACAGAGACAGAGACAGAGACAGAGACAGAGACAGAGACAGAGACAGAGACAGAGACAGAGACAGAGACAGAGACAGAGACAGAGACAGAGACAGAGACAGAGACAGAGACAGAGACAGAGACAGAGACAGAGACAGAGACAGAGACAGAGACAGAGACAGAGACAGAGACAGAGACAGAGACAGAGACAGAGACAGAGACAGAGACAGAGACAGAGACAGAGACAGAGACAGAGACAGAGACAGAGACAGAGACAGAGACAGAGACAGAGACAGAGACAGAGACAGAGACAGAGACAGAGACAGAGACAGAGACAGAGACAGAGACAGAGACAGAGACAGAGACAGAGACAGAGACAGAGACAGAGACAGAGACAGAGACAGAGACAGAGACAGAGACAGAGACAGAGACAGAGACAGAGACAGAGACAGAGACAGAGACAGAGACAGAGACAGAGACAGAGACAGAGACAGAGACAGAGACAGAGACAGAGACAGAGACAGAGACAGAGACAGAGACAGAGACAGAGACAGAGACAGAGACAGAGACAGAGACAGAGACAGAGACAGAGACAGAGACAGAGACAGAGACAGAGACAGAGACAGAGACAGAGACAGAGACAGAGACAGAGACAGAGACAGAGACAGAGACAGAGACAGAGACAGAGACAGAGACAGAGACAGAGACAGAGACAGAGACAGAGACAGAGACAGAGACAGAGACAGAGACAGAGACAGAGACAGAGACAGAGACAGAGACAGAGACAGAGACAGAGACAGAGACAGAGACAGAGACAGAGACAGAGACAGAGACAGAGACAGAGACAGAGACAGAGACAGAGACAGAGACAGAGACAGAGACAGAGACAGAGACAGAGACAGAGACAGAGACAGAGACAGAGACAGAGACAGAGACAGAGACAGAGACAGAGACAGAGACAGAGACAGAGACAGAGACAGAGACAGAGACAGAGACAGAGACAGAGACAGAGACAGAGACAGAGACAGAGACAGAGACAGAGACAGAGACAGAGACAGAGACAGAGACAGAGACAGAGACAGAGACAGAGACAGAGACAGAGACAGAGACAGAGACAGAGACAGAGACAGAGACAGAGACAGAGACAGAGACAGAGACAGAGACAGAGACAGAGACAGAGACAGAGACAGAGACAGAGACAGAGACAGAGACAGAGACAGAGACAGAGACAGAGACAGAGACAGAGACAGAGACAGAGACAGAGACAGAGACAGAGACAGAGACAGAGACAGAGACAGAGACAGAGACAGAGACAGAGACAGAGACAGAGACAGAGACAGAGACAGAGACAGAGACAGAGACAGAGACAGAGACAGAGACAGAGACAGAGACAGAGACAGAGACAGAGACAGAGACAGAGACAGAGACAGAGACAGAGACAGAGACAGAGACAGAGACAGAGACAGAGACAGAGACAGAGACAGAGACAGAGACAGAGACAGAGACAGAGACAGAGACAGAGACAGAGACAGAGACAGAGACAGAGACAGAGACAGAGACAGAGACAGAGACAGAGACAGAGACAGAGACAGAGACAGAGACAGAGACAGAGACAGAGACAGAGACAGAGACAGAGACAGAGACAGAGACAGAGACAGAGACAGAGACAGAGACAGAGACAGAGACAGAGACAGAGACAGAGACAGAGACAGAGACAGAGACAGAGACAGAGACAGAGACAGAGACAGAGACAGAGACAGAGACAGAGACAGAGACAGAGACAGAGACAGAGACAGAGACAGAGACAGAGACAGAGACAGAGACAGAGACAGAGACAGAGACAGAGACAGAGACAGAGACAGAGACAGAGACAGAGACAGAGACAGAGACAGAGACAGAGACAGAGACAGAGACAGAGACAGAGACAGAGACAGAGACAGAGACAGAGACAGAGACAGAGACAGAGACAGAGACAGAGACAGAGACAGAGACAGAGACAGAGACAGAGACAGAGACAGAGACAGAGACAGAGACAGAGACAGAGACAGAGACAGAGACAGAGACAGAGACAGAGACAGAGACAGAGACAGAGACAGAGACAGAGACAGAGACAGAGACAGAGACAGAGACAGAGACAGAGACAGAGACAGAGACAGAGACAGAGACAGAGACAGAGACAGAGACAGAGACAGAGACAGAGACAGAGACAGAGACAGAGACAGAGACAGAGACAGAGACAGAGACAGAGACAGAGACAGAGACAGAGACAGAGACAGAGACAGAGACAGAGACAGAGACAGAGACAGAGACAGAGACAGAGACAGAGACAGAGACAGAGACAGAGACAGAGACAGAGACAGAGACAGAGACAGAGACAGAGACAGAGACAGAGACAGAGACAGAGACAGAGACAGAGACAGAGACAGAGACAGAGACAGAGACAGAGACAGAGACAGAGACAGAGACAGAGACAGAGACAGAGACAGAGACAGAGACAGAGACAGAGACAGAGACAGAGACAGAGACAGAGACAGAGACAGAGACAGAGACAGAGACAGAGACAGAGACAGAGACAGAGACAGAGACAGAGACAGAGACAGAGACAGAGACAGAGACAGAGACAGAGACAGAGACAGAGACAGAGACAGAGACAGAGACAGAGACAGAGACAGAGACAGAGACAGAGACAGAGACAGAGACAGAGACAGAGACAGAGACAGAGACAGAGACAGAGACAGAGACAGAGACAGAGACAGAGACAGAGACAGAGACAGAGACAGAGACAGAGACAGAGACAGAGACAGAGACAGAGACAGAGACAGAGACAGAGACAGAGACAGAGACAGAGACAGAGACAGAGACAGAGACAGAGACAGAGACAGAGACAGAGACAGAGACAGAGACAGAGACAGAGACAGAGACAGAGACAGAGACAGAGACAGAGACAGAGACAGAGACAGAGACAGAGACAGAGACAAAGACACAGACAGAGACAGAGACAGAGACAGAGACAGAGACAGAGACAGAGACAGAGACAGAGACAGAGACAGAGACAGAGACAGAGACAGAGACAGAGACAGAGACAGAGACAGAGACAGAGACAGGGACAGAGACAGAGACAGAGACAGAGACAGAGACAGAGACAGAGACAGAGACAGAGACAGAGACGGAGACAGAGACAGAGACAGAGACACAGACAGACACAGAGACAGAGACAGAGGCAGAGACAGAGACAGAGACAGAGACAGAGACAGAGACAGAGACAGAGACAGAGACAGAGACAGAGACAGAGACAGAGACAGAGACAGAGACAGAGACAGAGACAGAGACAGAGACAGAGACAGAGACAGAGACAGAGACAGAGACAGAGACAGAGACAGAGACAGAGACAGAGACAGAGACAGAGACAGAGACAGAGACAGAGACAGAGACAGAGACAGAGACAGAGACAGAGACAGAGACAGAGACAGAGACAGAGACAGAGACAGAGACAGAGACAGAGACAGAGACAGAGACAGAGACAGAGACAGAGACAGAGACAGAGACAGAGACAGAGAGACAGAGACAGAGACAGTGGCAGAGACAGAGATAGAGACAGTGACAGAGACAGAGACAGCGACAGCGACAGAGGGAGAGACAGGGACAGAGACTGAGACAGAGACAGAGACAGAGACAGAGACAGAGACAGAGACAGAGACAGAGACAGAGACAGAGACAGAGACAGAGACAGAGACAGAGACAGAGACAGAGACAGAGACAGAGACAGAGACAGAGACAGAGACAGAGACAGAGACAGAGACAGAGACAGAGACAGAGACAGAGACAGAGACAGAGACAGAGACAGAGACAGAGACAGAGACAGAGACAGAGACAGAGACAGAGACAGAGACAGAGACAGAGACAGAGACAGAGACAGAGACAGAGACAGAGACAGAGACAGAGACAGAGACAGAGACAGAGACAGAGACAGAGACAGAGACAGAGACAGAGACAGAGACAGAGACAGAGACAGAGACAGAGACAGAGACAGAGACAGAGACAGAGACAGAGACAGAGACAGAGACAGAGACAGAGACAGAGACAGAGACAGAGACAGAGACAGAGACAGAGACAGAGACAGAGACAGAGACAGAGACAGAGACAGAGACAGAGACAGAGACAGAGACAGAGACAGAGACAGAGACAGAGACAGAGACAGAGACAGAGACAGAGACAGAGACAGAGACAGAGACAGAGACAGAGACAGAGACAGAGACAGAGACAGAGACAGAGACAGAGACAGAGACAGAGACAGAGACAGAGACAGAGACAGAGACAGAGACAGAGACAGAGACAGAGACAGAGACAGAGACAGAGACAGAGACAGAGACAGAGACAGAGACAGAGACAGAGACAGAGACAGAGACAGAGACAGAGACAGAGACAGAGACAGAGACAGAGACAGAGACAGAGACAGAGACAGAGACAGAGACAGAGACAGAGACAGAGACAGAGACAGAGACAGAGACAGAGACAGAGACAGAGACAGAGACAGAGACAGAGACAGAGACAGAGACAGAGACAGAGACAGAGACAGAGACAGAGACAGAGACAGAGACAGAGACAGAGACAGAGACAGAGACAGAGACAGAGACAGAGACAGAGACAGAGACAGAGACAGAGACAGAGACAGAGACAGAGACAGAGACAGAGACAGAGACAGAGACAGAGACAGAGACAGAGACAGAGACAGAGACAGAGACAGAGACAGAGACAGAGACAGAGACAGAGACAGAGACAGAGACAGAGACAGAGACAGAGACAGAGACAGAGACAGAGACAGAGACAGAGACAGAGACAGAGACAGAGACAGAGACAGAGACAGAGACAGAGACAGAGACAGAGACAGAGACAGAGACAGAGACAGAGACAGAGACAGAGACAGAGACAGAGACAGAGACAGAGACAGAGACAGAGACAGAGACAGAGACAGAGACAGAGACAGAGACAGAGACAGAGACAGAGACAGAGACAGAGACAGAGACAGAGACAGAGACAGAGACAGAGACAGAGACAGAGACAGAGACAGAGACAGAGACAGAGACAGAGACAGAGACAGAGACAGAGACAGAGACAGAGACAGAGACAGAGACAGAGACAGAGACAGAGACAGAGACAGAGACAGAGACAGAGACAGAGACAGAGACAGAGACAGAGACAGAGACAGAGACAGAGACAGAGACAGAGACAGAGACAGAGACAGAGACAGAGACAGAGACAGAGACAGAGACAGAGACAGAGACAGAGACAGAGACAGAGACAGAGACAGAGACAGAGACAGAGACAGAGACAGAGACAGAGACAGAGACAGAGACAGAGACAGAGACAGAGACAGAGACAGAGACAGAGACAGAGACAGAGACAGAGACAGAGACAGAGACAGAGACAGAGACAGAGACAGAGACAGAGACAGAGACAGAGACAGAGACAGAGACAGAGACAGAGACAGAGACAGAGACAGAGACAGAGACAGAGACAGAGACAGAGACAGAGACAGAGACAGAGACAGAGACAGAGACAGAGACAGAGACAGAGACAGAGACAGAGACAGAGACAGAGACAGAGACAGAGACAGAGACAGAGACAGAGACAGAGACAGAGACAGAGACAGAGACAGAGACAGAGACAGAGACAGAGACAGAGACAGAGACAGAGACAGAGACAGAGACAGAGACAGAGACAGAGACAGAGACAGAGACAGAGACAGAGACAGAGACAGAGACAGAGACAGAGACAGAGACAGAGACAGAGACAGAGACAGAGACAGAGACAGAGACAGAGACAGAGACAGAGACAGAGACAGAGACAGAGACAGAGACAGAGACAGAGACAGAGACAGAGACAGAGACAGAGACAGAGACAGAGACAGAGACAGAGACAGAGACAGAGACAGAGACAGAGACAGAGACAGAGACAGAGACAGAGACAGAGACAGAGACAGAGACAGAGACAGAGACAGAGACAGAGACAGAGACAGAGACAGAGACAGAGACAGAGACAGAGACAGAGACAGAGACAGAGACAGAGACAGAGACAGAGACAGAGACAGAGACAGAGACAGAGACAGAGACAGAGACAGAGACAGAGACAGAGACAGAGACAGAGACAGAGACAGAGACAGAGACAGAGACAGAGACAGAGACAGAGACAGAGACAGAGACAGAGACAGAGACAGAGACAGAGACAGAGACAGAGACAGAGACAGAGACAGAGACAGAGACAGAGACAGAGACAGAGACAGAGACAGAGACAGAGACAGAGACAGAGACAGAGACAGAGACAGAGACAGAGACAGAGACAGAGACAGAGACAGAGACAGAGACAGAGACAGAGACAGAGACAGAGACAGAGACAGAGACAGAGACAGAGACAGAGACAGAGACAGAGACAGAGACAGAGACAGAGACAGAGACAGAGACAGAGACAGAGACAGAGACAGAGACAGAGACAGAGACAGAGACAGAGACAGAGACAGAGACAGAGACAGAGACAGAGACAGAGACAGAGACAGAGACAGAGACAGAGACAGAGACAGAGACAGAGACAGAGACAGAGACAGAGACAGAGACAGAGACAGAGACAGAGACAGAGACAGAGACAGAGACAGAGACAGAGACAGAGACAGAGACAGAGACAGAGACAGAGACAGAGACAGAGACAGAGACAGAGACAGAGACAGAGACAGAGACAGAGACAGAGACAGAGACAGAGACAGAGACAGAGACAGAGACAGAGACAGAGACAGAGACAGAGACAGAGACAGAGACAGAGACAGAGACAGAGACAGAGACAGAGACAGAGACAGAGACAGAGACAGAGACAGAGACAGAGACAGAGACAGAGACAGAGACAGAGACAGAGACAGAGACAGAGACAGAGACAGAGACAGAGACAGAGACAGAGACAGAGACAGAGACAGAGACAGAGACAGAGACAGAGACAGAGACAGAGACAGAGACAGAGACAGAGACAGAGACAGAGACAGAGACAGAGACAGAGACAGAGACAGAGACAGAGACAGAGACAGAGACAGAGACAGAGACAGAGACAGAGACAGAGACAGAGACAGAGACAGAGACAGAGACAGAGACAGAGACAGAGACAGAGACAGAGACAGAGACAGAGACAGAGACAGAGACAGAGACAGAGACAGAGACAGAGACAGAGACAGAGACAGAGACAGAGACAGAGACAGAGACAGAGACAGAGACAGAGACAGAGACAGAGACAGAGACAGAGACAGAGACAGAGACAGAGACAGAGACAGAGACAGAGACAGAGACAGAGACAGAGACAGAGACAGAGACAGAGACAGAGACAGAGACAGAGACAGAGACAGAGACAGAGACAGAGACAGAGACAGAGACAGAGACAGAGACAGAGACAGAGACAGAGACAGAGACAGAGACAGAGACAGAGACAGAGACAGAGACAGAGACAGAGACAGAGACAGAGACAGAGACAGAGACAGAGACAGAGACAGAGACAGAGACAGAGACAGAGACAGAGACAGAGACAGAGACAGAGACAGAGACAGAGACAGAGACAGAGACAGAGACAGAGACAGAGACAGAGACAGAGACAGAGACAGAGACAGAGACAGAGACAGAGACAGAGACAGAGACAGAGACAGAGACAGAGACAGAGACAGAGACAGAGACAGAGACAGAGACAGAGACAGAGACAGAGACAGAGACAGAGGCAGAGACAGAGACAGAGACAGAGACAGATACAGAGACAGAGACTCGGAATACGGCCACGGTATCCCCTGGCTATCGTATGAGGCGACTAAAAGGGGTGCACCCTTCGTCGCCGAAGTAAGTGGGGCGGGGGGTTGTCCAAAACCCAAGGTGTGTAGGATAACCGTGCCGATGGGTGCATGGTTGCCTGGACGTAAAATAGGTGAAATCGCAAACGGTCCATTGGGGGCAACTGCCGCCACTCCCGAGTAGGTAGGCTTACCAGGTCAAGGCGGCTCTGGCCTGGCGGACATCTTCACCGACCACTCTCGTGGGACCACTATGGTGAACGTGAATATTAAACTGTGACGTATCGGTCCGGGGGACAATGAGTAAGTCCCCTGCGGGGGAGGGCAACCAGGGAAAGTGGCCCTCTTGCTACCAACGTGCACGACCACGGACGATTTTATTTTCCGGGGCGCCAGTGCGAAGGCACTCGTCCGGGATTCTTCGCCCTTC